>JBBPRF010000064.1:0-74668 GCA_038092875.1 Lanmaoa pseudosensibilis | reverse complement strand
CGGGGACGGAGGGGTGGAATTGGATCGATTGCGGAGAGAGGGGGTTCGATGGGGGAGTGGAGGGGGAGGGAGGAAGGGTTGGGAGAGGGGAGGTTGATGGAGAGGTTTTTCATGTTTCGGATTGAGCGATGTTTGTGTGTGAGGGAGAGGGGGAGAGGGGTTGAGAGGGGGGAGGGGGGAGGGGAGGGAGATGGGGAGGAGGAGGATGAGCTGGGAAGGAGGACTATAAGGGAGGAGGGGTCAGGAGGGACAACGCGGAGGGCTGTGGGGGGGCCGCGTCTGGAGGACATGCGTTGGTCCATAATGATACGTGTCGATTGTATATGAATGCCACGACCAGCGTGGATGTTAAATCTCACCGGGAGAAGGGGAACGAAGGAAAAAAGAAAAAAAAAAATACAATGAAGTGGTGGATGAGGGAGGAGGAGGAGGAGGAGTATTTGGTGTTGTTGGGGATTGTCGGTAAGAGAGCGGGAAGGAGGTCGTTTGGGATGTTGGAGACAAGAATGAACCAAGCACAGAGTCTCTTTGTCTTCTCCTTTCTCTCTACCTTTATCTTGCTCGTCTCTGTCGCGTACTTTGTATCCGCAAAGCTCGCAGCAGCAGGCTACGACATCTCCCGCCTCATTCTCATCGGCCTCGACCACAACAATCCCCCTACCATGCCCGTCAACACCGCCTATACCCAATTCATCGCTTTGGCCCTCGCAGTCGCCACCAGCGTGTTCATCTATGTCAAGTTCGCTGCCAGTCCGTCTCTCCTTCTCCCCGCTCGTCCCCTCCTCACCCCTTCCCTTCAGAACGCGCCGCCCCAGTGCTCAACCCAAAGGAGTTCCAGCAATTCGCCCTCAGCGACAAGATCGTTGTCTCCCCAAACACTGCCATGTCCGTCTCTTCCTCTTCTCTCCTTCCTCTGTTCACCCTCTTTCTCCAGTTACCGCTTTGCGTTGCCTCGTACAGACGACGTCCTAGGTCTACCCATCGGCCAGCACATATCTATTTCAGCCGAGATAAACGGCAAGGAAATCATCCGCAGTTACACTCCAACAAGTAGCGACGACGACCTCGGCCACTTTGACCTCTTGATCAAGGTATTTCCCCCCCTTCCTCTCATACTCTCCCAGGACATACGTTACCTCCCACAGTCTTATGAAAAGGGAAACATTTCTCGCTACGTCTCCTTGCTCAAAATTGGCGACAAGGTCAAGATTCGTGGTCCCAAGGGCTTCTTCATATACTCCCCCACGCTGTCACTCCACATCGGCATGATTGCCGGCGGCACCGGCATAACCCCCATGCTTCAAATCATCAGAGCTGCACTCAAGAACCCTGCAGACAGGACAAAACTCACCCTCATTTACGCCAACGTAAACATGGACGACATTCTCCTCAAAAAGGAACTAGACAACCTCGCTGCTAAACACCCCCACCGCTTCACCATCCATTACGTTCTCAACAACCCCCCCGAGAACTGGACAGGTGGTGTCGGCTTCGTCTCCAAGGACCAGATCGAAAAATACATGCCCCGCTCAAGCAGCGATACCAAAGTTCTCATGTGCGGTACGTAATCCCGCCTTGTTCACCCGGCCACTGACGTGGACATTCCACCAGGCCCACCACCAATGATGACAGCAATGAAGTACGTGTACATCCCACGCACATCTCACAATTCTCTCACTGCTTTTGCCCCTCTCCAGGAAACATCTTGCCGACCTCAACTATCCCGCTCCGCGTACGGTCAGCAAGCTCGAGGACCAGGCAAGTATTTCGTGGCTGCGACGTTGACCGACTGACCCACGGTTCACAGGTCTTCTTGTTCTAACCCGATGTATATCCAAGTTGGTTGGGCCTTTGGTTGGATACCTGTCGCGTATTAATGGTCGAATAGATGACTTAGACGTAGAGCAGACATGGCACCCAAATGACATCATACATTGCCAGGTACAAATTCATGCACGACGACAACCAACTCGATCCGTTCTCTACCTCCGAACACAATGTTGAAAGCGGTCTTGTTTACCTACCCGCACTCCGTTTGGGCATCGGTGCCCGAGCTTGCCATGTGAGCTGGTCCGTGTTATATCATGAAGAAAATACCAATCCTCTCGAGGCAGTCGCGAACTTGGGTATACTCCAGATGACATCGAAAACAGAGTTATCAACCTTAGACAAGGGGAAAACTTTGCACCTTCATTCTTGAACATCGTATGTTGATCCCCCTCGCACATGCGTGCAAACGATGACGATAGACAAAGAATCCAACGGGTACACTGCCCACAATGGCGGTCGGCGGTCAAAGCTACACCAGCACTGTAGAGGTGACATCCTATCTTGTAAAGCACGCCCCAAGGCCAGTGAAGCCCGGAACATCGTTCATCGCAAAGATCCACGAGGACAAGTATGATCCAAACTTTCCTATGCTTCTTGCTGTAAGGATCGGTCAACTGGGCGTCCAGTAACGATTGACCTGTTTTCAGCGTTCCGACGAGGAACTCCAGCAAAAGGCAGCAACTTTCGCAATGGACTTTATTCGAAACCGTGAGTCGCATCATCTAAGACTTACATACGACCGACGCGTGCTCTTCAGGACAAGACGCACTTGGGCGCTACTCTTCCCAGCCAAACGCTACTCAGCACAAGGCGCTCTACGACTCGAAGCTTGCCAGCAACGGATCCCTTCTCTCGATTTATCAAGGAACCGCACCCGACTACGACAAACAGGCATTCTTCCAGCGGTCTACCTCCCATTGGAACACTATGAAGCAATTCATCTCAGAAGAACTTGCGAGATTGTTACCTGATACAACATTCTTTGGTGGCGATGACCCGAGCGAAAATGATTTCCATCTTGCCGCGTGGCTCGCTCGAATTGCTTTCGTCGCTGGGGGTGGCAAAGAACAGGACGGCGTTCGAGTGCTGGAGAATGGCTTAGGAATTGAGCTTCACCCAAAGATATCTGCCTATTGGAGTGCATGGAGCTCCAGAAAGAGTTGGAAAGAGGTGTACGCTGAAGGCTTACATTAGACGAGAGCACGAGTGATTATCGAGTGTAAAAGGATTTGTGTAAATGTCAAACGCAGCTAAGACTTGACCGTTGTCTGAGGAGACACGTTCAGCTGTGTTCTGGACTCCTCGAGCATCTCGATGCGACAATCGTTCAAGCTGGACCGTATATGGTGAGTTCACATTCAACAAAAATAAAATAAAAAAACATTACATCCTTCGGATCTCGTCAGCAGCTCGTAGTCCAAGTGTAAACTCGCCTGCGGTGGGTTCCCGGGTGAAGGTGCGAGCAAGCTGTATGGCAGAATCGTAATAATGCAAGGAGGTCAATCCTTCATCATCCTTGGGTAAAAGAGGGAGAATAAATCGGAAATGATGTATCATGCGAGAATGAGGTTTCAGAGGAGGGAGGTTGGGTATAACGAGGTGTGCTCGGGCATCTGCACGTCTATCAGAAAAGCCGACTCGCTTTGACAAGTATCAATGCAGACCAATATCAGCAATGGTATCAAGCAAGCTACGTCGAAAGCGGGTGCCGCCATGCTCGGTGCCGGGTATACCCCAACCAGGAGGCGTTGTCTCCCGTGGTTGGCACTCGTAAGAGATCAAGCAGGAGCGAGCAAACTCTTGGGAAATATACTCGTGAACTGCCTGGATGGAATATGAAGCGACGAGACGTGAACTACCGACATGGACCTACCTTTGGAAGATCGTTTCTGTTGATTCCACTGTGCGTTTTCGATATCCGCTGTAGTCTCCTCCGGACCGCGATGCGACGCTTCGTGCAAAACGCGATACTCAGAAGAAGCTGTCGAGGGACGTCAGGTATCAGCACCGTTGGAGGAAAGCATGGACACTGACCACCAGGCAGTATGTCGCGCCTATGGTGACGGTGTCCCAGTTGTTTTCCCAGTGATGAGGTGCAGTTCGAACTGCTTGTTCGAGGAGTGCGAAGCAAGAAATGGCGAGAAAGCAAGCTACGACGAGGGTTATCAAAGCATAACAGGCCTCCGAAATCCAGAAGAGCACTCTTGAATATGCACGATACATTATCGTGTGCTGCCAAGGCGGTTCCCATTTCCGTTCCATGTCTGAGCCGCCATATTATATTCTCGTCGCCCACTCGTCTCTTCAGTACAATTCAGCCGGCCAAAGTAATGCGCTCATTCACGCCGACATAGAATATCGCTACGCAGACGATTCTCCTCTGTCGTTACTTCCCCGGTCTCCCGATGAACATGTGCTGGTGTTCAACTATGATCCCGCTACTGCAACCAAGCCAACCATCAGCAGCACTTCCAGTCAACTTGCTTTATCTGGTGTCAAAGTTTTGCCCGCACCAGGGGCCCGCGCAGACGAAGATGCAAGCAAGAATGACAATATGTATATTTTAGAAGTGACATCCACTTCCGATGACCAGTACGCCAGACAGTCCATGGTGCTTGGGCCCTTACTCAATTGCTCGATAGGACTAGCAGCGGTGTGGAATCATCCCAAGCCTACTTACAGAATCCTCGGGCCATTCTCGCTCGATTCAAACAAAGGTGTGTGGAGGGGCTCGCATTCATCCGTCCTGACTTATCGATATGCAGGAATGCCGACCTTCGTCGTACACTCGAGTACCCCGACGCTCATGTAGGAGATCACCTCTCCGAGCCAAATCCCCAGCCCAACTCCCCTTTCTGACCATGGTCTAGCCGTGCATTCAGTTTGAAATGGGTATTCTATAGCAGAGCGCAGTCGCCAGACGTTCTGGGATACATTACTCTACCTCATCGCCGTCTATTGCCTCTTGCAGCTTTTCGTTGCTGTATCGTTGTTCCATTCCCCGGAGATCTTCCGCTCGCTACGGATGCTTTGGACTCCTCTTCGGCAGCCAGTAGGGCGGACAGCCTAGCTTGATATGAGCATATTCCTTTGCGATCATGGCGTAGACGTACCCAGACTTGACATCCCCGTTCTGTAGGGAGTTTTGAATGTTTGCAATCTTTCCTTGCTGGCTTTTGAGTTCTTCCAGTGTTTGCGGGTCCAGATTTTTCTATCTTAATGCGTGAGCAGGGTACACCGAATGGAAAGAGCAGAATTACCATGATGTATGGCATCCCAAGCATCATCACTCCTGTCAATACCATGATCATCATCATTGGATTTTGGAACATGCCCAACAAGTTGAATGATTCGCGGGGCTTGAAGTAATCGTTCTTGTGTCGAGGCACTAAGACGATTGGATACCGTAAAGACACGGATGTAGCAGATATCAGTGACGTCCCGAGCATGTGGGACCTAACGTGTGGTGGGCTAGTAGAGTCCAATACATCTACGTGGAACTAATCGTCGGAGGATCAGCGGGGAGAGCGAGAGAGGGAGCCAGCTGGCGTACTTGATCGAACACGTAGTCGTGTGATGTGACCGAGAGAACATACGTTCCTGGGTCCACGTCTGGTCTTGCGTAACAAAAGTCAGTTGATACTGACGGCGTTCAGAGGTGTGCATACATGGAGAAGTTGCCGTTCTGTGTTACGCGGCCAGAGTATCTGCCTGCATCAAGGACGACCTTGGCAGGACCGAGTGCTCCATAATCTGAGCAACTTAGAGGTCAACGATTACGGCGGTACTGAGACCCATGCTCACTAGGGCATAAATCATTCCATTGCACGTGTCCAACGAGGTCAAGGCAAAGGCAGTTGCTGAGTACGGTTAGCCAACCCTGACTCGCTCGAAGAATAGCAATGCTCTACTCACCTAAATAGAATCGCTAGTATACCCAACAAGTTCAATTTCATGGTGACACGGGTTTCGGAAAGCAGTCAGCTTGAGATGAAGCTCCTGCATAACAAGGCCAAACAACCACCTCGTCCTGAAAGCAATTTCCGACGTGACGCCTGAGCAAATTGCCCATCATGAGGCAAAAGAGGGCGAAAACATACAGAAAGCTCATGTCGCTCTACTCCCTATCATTTGGGTTTCGGCAGCCTTACCAAGTCCTGGGTATGTCTGCCTCACGCCAATCTAATCCGAGCTCACGTATGCCTAGTTGACTCCGATATGTGCAGATTGGCTGTAGCGGCCAAGACAGACTTGCAACAGCAGTTGGGCATTGTGCTCCAAGGAAACATCAAGCCCAGTACGAACCTTGACTGTCGCCACTGGTCCCGGATGGCCTGACTAGCCTGTCCCTCAGTGATCACACAATGCTGCATTCATGAACTATATCTGCAGGGAATGTCACAGCAAGCGGCGGTTGATCTCGCGAAGTCATTCGAACGTAGAAAATGTAATCACAGAGAAGCCATCCTTGGAGAAGAATGCATCGCAAGCGTAATCGGAAAGCCGTTCTCATTTTCAGTTAATGCATGTAGTCTTGATGCTTCTGCAGGTGACTCCAACAAGCACCGCTATGTCGTAGCGACCCAGTCGCAAACGCTTCGCGTCAAACTCCGGCTGATACCTGCGGTGCCGATCGTCCACATCAATCGTGCAGTGATGATTTTGGAACCCCCAAGCGATGTAACGTTGAACGCCAAACAACAGGCATGCCTTCCACTGAGACCCGGTCATGCGTCCACTAATTACCGCAGTCTAGAGCGAAGAAAAGGCGTTTCAACCCAGCGCTGCAGAGCTGGCTACCATCAGAGCTGATGCCCCAGTTGAACCTCCTCGCAGAAGGAGGGGTCCAAAGGGTCCAAACCCTCTGAGCATGAAGAAAAAAGCAGTGCCTCGTGCAAGACAACCTATCTCTAACCCCCGTATTGGCGAGAGGGTTCTGAATGCCGATCCAGTCGCAGGACAAAAAAGGAGTACTGAGGTTGAGGATACAACATCCCCTGCAGCGCGAAAGCGCAAGAGACGTAGGAAGCACGGGAGTATTGGCGAAGCCCTAGATGACACTTGATCTTGTATCTTACATAGCTCGTTCTGAGTGTAGCACAGACATGCATTACATCAAACATGGGATCCAAATTGCAACCGCATACTGCGCTCAACGATACAAACACAATGATAGACTAAAATTGACCGATTCCGCGACATACTCAGCATCCACCACGCAGACGAAGGACTGGAAAGGACATTGTCATTACTAGAGTGCCAGGGAAATCCAAGCGAGTAACTCACCAAGGTGCAACGTACTCTCCTTCTGGATGTTGTAATCGGAGAGGGTACGCCCATCTTCGAGTTGCTTACCAGCGAAGATGAGCCGTTGTTGATCTGGGGGAATGCCTTCCTTGTCCTGAATCTTTGCCTTCACGTTGTCGATCGTGTCGGAGGACTCCACTTCCAACGTGATGGTCTTTCCCGTGAGAGTCTTGACGAAGATCTGCATACCACCACGCAGACGAAGCACCAGATGGAGAGTCGACTCCTTCTGAATGTTGTAATCGGAAAGAGTGCGACCATCTTCCAGCTGCTTGCCAGCGAAAATGAGGCGCTGCTGGTCAGGAGGAATTCCCTCCTTGTCCTGAATCTTCGCTTTCACATTATCGATGGTATCAGATGACTCCACTTCCAGCGTAATCGTTTTGCCAGTCAGAGTCTTTACGAAAATCTGCATACCACCACGGAGACGAAGGACTACGGGAAATTAGAACAGAGATAAAATAAAATAAAAACAAATAATTGACCAAGATGAAGGGTAGACTCCTTCTGAATGTTGTAATCGGACAGTGTGCGACCATCTTCAAGCTGCTTCCCAGCAAAAATAAGGCGTTGCTGGTCAGGAGGAATACCTTCCTTGTCCTGAATCTTGGCTTTGACATTGTCGATGGTGTCCGAGGATTCGACCTCCAAGGTGATCGTCTTGCCCGTCAGGGTCTTTACAAAGATTTGCATGCCGCCACGGAGACGGAGCACGAGGTGGAGAGTGGATTCCTTCTGAATGTTATAGTCAGAAAGGGTGCGGCCATCCTCAAGCTGCTTTCCAGCGAAGATCAAGCGTTGCTGGTCAGGAGGGATACTGTGGGATGTAAGACGGGGAGTGCAATAACGGATATCCAAGGACTTACCCCTCCTTGTCCTGGATCTTGGCCTTGACATTGTCAATGGTGTCTGAGGACTCAACCTCGAGGGTGATGGTCTTTCCAGTCAAAGTCTTGACAAAGATCTGCATTCTGCACAAAGATTAGGGTTGGGGGGCAAGGATATGGAACGGAGGCTCACGTAGAGAAGTGGCGACTATGGTGGTTGTATCAAGAAGATGCTGTCTGAGACGACTGTCTGCGGAGCTTTATATAATGTGCGGTGTGACTCAGCCTTATTATTTGAATCTCCGCCATGGTGTAGAAATGCCTGGTAAGTTCTATAGCACACAGCGGAGCTGTGCTGAGCCGTTGCAGCATGGCATGTCTAGCTTCCCTTGCTTCCTCGAGTACATTAAACGGAGTAAAAACTAGCTCCAACTTGAGTTTAATTTGATGGTTTCACCTTTTCTACAAGTTCATGAGTGGCAAAGCCATGGGTAGTCTATACTAGATCAAAAATCTTTAACATTCCATACAGTGCTGTAAATACTGTACAACATCACTCGTCACACCATAGCCTTATCGTCAAATCCTTGTCCATCGAGGCGGAGGCGATGATGGCCTTGCCAGGGTGGGTCTGTTTCGCAGCCATTAGCAAGCGATCACAAGGCACATGACGCCAAACACCCACAGCCACAGCCAGCACCGCGTCTGACCACCACATGATATCAGACAGTCCCGCAGTCCAAAATCAATCCCACTTACCCCTGTGCCCTTCGAGGACTTGCACGACCTCGCGGCTCTGCAAATCCCAGATGTAGACCTTGGCATCCTCGCTGCCGCTCACCACATAGTAGCCGTTGGTTGTGATGAAACATGTGAAGAGACAGTATGTGCGGTTGGTGTGTCCTGTATATGTCTTTGCACAGCGTGAATTCTGGTAGTTCCAAAGTCGGATGGTAGAGTCCTGTGTAGCTGCCAGGATGAATTTCGAGTTCGGCGAGAACTTCACGTGAGAACTACATCGAGGATCAGGGACCGACAATCTGGCAATGGACGACACGGACCATATCGGATTATCATCGTCCACCAATGTCCTCAAGCATTGTCCCGACTCCGAGTCCCATATTCGGCTAAGACGGCATCACGCTCTCTGTCCGCCTGATATCAACATGTGACACTCACATTAGCCCATCCATGGCACATGACACTATGAGAGTGCCGTCGTGATTAAAGCCAACAGCCGTCACAGGGTCGGAATGCGCAGGTAAGACCTTCAAGGACCTCCCTAGCACACAGTAAACACGTCGATCTACTCCCTTTCAGTGGAGAAATACCGACCTCTTGCGACATCCCAGACGCGTACCGTTTCGTCGTACCCTCCGGAGACCAAAAGATTTGATCTCGGGTTAAAGTTCACACAGAATACGAAGTTGGTATGACCTTGGAGTGTTTTAGCAAGATCTCCCTGACGCATTAGAATGAGCATCCGACGAAACTGGAACACTGCAAGGCTTGACCTGTTCCATGTTCCAAAGAATGATTGATTTGTCGTCCGAAGCAGATGCAAGGAAATCTCCATCGGACGACCATGCAACGTCGTTGACGCCCTCATGATGGCCTTCATATGTTTTAAGAATTTCGCCAGTATATGCATCCCAAATCTTGACTAGCTTGTCGGCGGCTTGCTTCGATAGAAAATACCGTCAGACAATTCATATTGGACGGACGCGGTAAATGCACCAGAAGAGGCGAGCAAGTTTCCATCTGGACTAAACTTCAGGGATGATATTGACATCGAATGTCCGCTTAGGATAAACTTTGCGTGATAATTTGGTCTCGATCGCGAGACCACTTGTTCTTTGGCCACGGCTGTTCCTGATGTGACTGCCGATGGAGAGTGTCCATTTTCTGGAAGGTGATCTACGGACATGGCATCAGATTGCTTGCGCGAGTCGATGCTGTCTTCTCGTGTTGAGTTAGCTGATGTCGCCCGAGCTTCGTCGTCGACATTCATGGTTCCTCTGAATAAAGATACTCGATGAGTAAGAACGTTGGGAGAGCGTGCAGGGTCCTTGCTCCAGATAGAGTGACGCTTTGAATAGTGGAATGTAGTATAAACTTATGTTCGTCGAATTGTTGAGAAGAGATCGGCGCGTGGTGAGCGGTTTTGGGGTCACCATTTAAGTAAATCTGGCGCGTCTAACTTTGACCACGTCGAGATAAAATGGCTTCAGCAACAGCGGAATGGCTAGTGCCTTCCACGCGAACAGAGCTGATTGAAAACCTTGTGTCGGGTGTTGGTACGTCATGCGTTTCGCCCAAGTCCTTGAAATCTGAGGGACTCGGTCGATTTCAGATCGTTATAACCCATCCAATGTCGGAATTTTGGAGGACTACCTCTACCATCAAATCAGGAGCGAGGAGTACGATTGCCTTGCCAATCTCGCCATCCTGAAGCTGTATGTTTAGTTTCCTGGAACACTCCCTCGTAACTAACTGCTTATTAGGTACCAATTTAACCCTGACCTATATAACCCAGATGTGGTCGTCAACATTCTTCTCAAAGCCCTGACCGCTGAGCCTTTCCCGGATTTCAACCTTTGTATATCCCTCCTAGATGACAGACTGCCCAACACCAACACCGATGAACCCGATCCTCTCCCGACTCTCCTCCCAATACTCACGAACCTTTATGATCACCTCCATCAGTGTCGCTTCCCAGCGTTCTGGACTTTCTACAAGTCCGAAGAACTCGAATCCTTGCGGGAAAATTACACGATCGAATGTATAGGTTTCGAGGATGCCATTCGAGAGGTCGCTGCACGTGCCGTCAAGGCTACTTTCACGCGCATAGGATTAGGGAGACTTGGGTCATATGTTGATCTAGCAGGACCCGAGCTTGAAGTCTGGGTTTCAAAGCAGGGATGGAGCATTGATGAAAAAGTTGTCTCGATCCCCCCCAATCCGGATAACCAGATAGAATCCGTTATTATCCGTGAAAATGTAAAGTTACCCCGTGAGTGGCTTTTCGCAACCTTAAACGCTTTGTCTTACCGGTCTTCTAGAATTATCGAAGGTTATCACACACTCTGTGCAAGCAAAATAGTTGTATTATACATCTAGGGTGTCTCGTATACTTCGTCAAAATTGCATGGGGTCGTGCTGGTTGGCCTCTACGTTAGCGTGTCTAATTTTATCGTCTCAATGACATCTGTTTCGGAGTCTATCTTCAATTGCAATCGGGTACGAACCATAATCCTCACGTTGTCCAAAACGCGGAGAATGTACCCCACACTGCCATCAAGGTAGAAACACCCAGCAAAACTGCATCGTGCCATCGACACTGCCCGGTCATTGCAATCTTCGCAGAAATCGGACCAATGACGCAAATGACAAAGGCAGAGAAGGAACCCAGGAATGCCATCAGAGAGCTAAACTGCGGAATAAGGATTGAAACCAGGATGGACAAGACCGGGACCATGATACGCTCAAGGACCACGAGAAATTGCATCGTTAGGTTCTGTCGGTTCTCTGATGACAACCCTTTCCCGTCCTCCACTGAGGCTGGTGAGGAAGTGATTTCCAAGCCCAGCATACTCTCTAAAATGATGTTCAACTACAATGAATGATCAACAAGTTACGCAACAGGTAGTGACACAAGCAGCACATACTGGCCTGGTGCTCAAAGCAAACTTCGATCTAATGACAAATATTCAGGGGACAAGAATTATGAGATATCAAGACAACTTCGTACAAAGGAGTAATGACGAGTAACCACATCACTAATTTGTTTAGTGTTGAATTATATCCAGGCGTGGCGAGCAAGTCCTTGCTTATCTGCGATGCTTGGGTGAGGTAGTGCATTGTGGAACCGAGACATATAACCGCACCTCATCGCTCACCAAATTGCCAAACATAAGATACCCTGCGTACCCGATAATGGCATAAATGAAAGTTGCAATCAACTTTGAAGTGATTCAACTGCATAATTTCCCGCACGAAATCCAGTTAACTTACAAATGCCCGATTGGCCATATGATCGAATTGCGAGGGGTCTGTCATGTCGCGGGCCAGCGAGGGTATAACAACGTGGCCCGAGAACTGGCTGGAATTTTAACCCTGCAATTACACCGAACGAACACGGGCTACTCACCCCGGCCATGAACAAACCGAATGCCACCCCAACCTCCCCAAGAGTCCCTGGAGAGATGAATGTGTGTGCTGGACTCCAGAGGCTACCCGGAGAGTCTGGTTTCGAAAACCCATCTGTGAATATCACTGCGATGACGAGTAACGTCGAACTAATTCCCAGTAATGAGGTGAACGAAAGTATGGATAAAGGCATGAAAACCGTCGGAGCCAAACTGTGCGATCGGGATGTAAACATCAGAATGCCAACAGAACAAGAAAAACAGTATTTACATGAAAAGAGAAAAAAATTTGTAGGTGTCGGCGGAGTAAGCAGGCCAGACAATCTCCAAGGAATCAGCCGTTAGGGTGACGAGGACGACACTGAAAAAGTCTGAGTAGTCGAATCGATGCCGGAAAAGGTATGTGTAAATATACCTAAGAGAAAAAAGCTCGAGACAGAACAAGACGTTTGTCAACAGGGATGACTTGGGACCAAACGCTTTTCGACCAATGTCAGCATATGAACGCAGGCGGGGGTCATCCAGAATTTCGTGTGCGAGAAGTTTTGCGCTGAATTCCAAGATTAGATAAATTCATCAAACACCGAAAACAACTCACGTGTAACAGGTGACGAGGCCATAAAAGATGATAAGGACCGTGCCCCAAAACCATCCTGCATATGCGAATGCAAGCGGCTCTGAGAGCATGCCTATCCCCGAGAGCACTGCGATACAATTGAATAGCTGAAGACCAGAATTAAACATCTGGTGAAGAGGTAAATTTTCACCGGGCTCACCGTCTGACCGTAGGTACTCTTGCCTTTGTAATGATACTCAACAATCGTGGTAGACGGGACAGGGGTTGAATTCTGCGGCACAGTATTGGGATCATCCGGGTGACTCAAGGACATGTAATTCATGTGACCGGCAGAGGCTGGAGTAGGGTTAGATGAGAGCACCGTGAATGAAGCGGCTTTCCTCAGTAAAGGGGTGGTTTCACGACCCCTGTAAGCTTTGATGGGCTGGCGAGGACTGGGACGTCCTCCCATGTTGGCCCTTTGGAGAGCCGCCTCGGAAATTCGGAGTGATGCAGAGTGCTGTCCTGGATCTCCTATACACGGAGAATGTCTTTCCGCACACGGACCGTCAACGGAGTCTAAAGGGTCTACTGGCTCCAATAGGGGAGGTTCATTGTCAGATAAATCATTGGCCAAGTCAGACGCCTGCACATTTGAGCTGGGATAGTACTGCGACCGATAATCTACAGAGTGCATGGGATCACACGACTGCGACTGGGAAGTAAGGAGAGTGCTTACAGGAAGCGAATACATCCTTAACACTATGAACGCTGGAGACAGAACCATAAGTGAAGGAGGTTGGAAGGGAAGACATTCACGACAGCGCAGAGCAAGTCTGGTATCAGGTAGTTCATCATCCCCAACGATATATAATACGTATTATACCCAAGCTCCGAAAGAAAAAGAACATAATGACAACTTTCAGAACCCATAAAAGGAATGGGGATTGAATGCTTCGGTCACAATAAGCGCGGTCAATCGGATCAATCAGACATGTCCCGCCCGGTCTGAACAGTTCCACGTTCAACAAACGAGGTCACATCTACATACATGTCGGATGATGGATAAATAGTATGTTTGCTGATCTATGATGTGTGAGTCGAGGCAGCCAACAGTCGAACAATCCATGAGTACACAACGAATCGCCTGCCCCTGACAACTGGTTACGAAGAGTTTACCGCTCGACGATTCGTCCACATCATATACGACTCCCTCAATATATCATGTCCGACAGTAGTCTTCACTCTTGTCGAACGGCGGGCTTCCGGAAGTTTGGCACTCACGTTCAGGTCCTACAATGAATTTAGTCAGCTGACCCATCTCACCATTTACGAGATAACGAACCGAGAGACGTTTACGCATCCCGGGTGCGATATGATTCCACCATTTCGTGAACGCGTTCTTTAGTGCTAGTTCTCGGACGCCTTTCGGGTTTAGCCACGCCACAAACTCGTCCACCTGATGCGATGTGGTCAGTTACACTGTGATTTCGTGATACGGGTTCCCCACCTCCTCGGGTTCCGTGTATACTGCCCACTCTCCGGGAGCTAAGAGACCCTCCCCTTCTTCCTCCTGTCTTCTGGCACCAACGTCATTTTCCTCTCTTCTAGACATCAATTCCAGCTCCGTTTCAGTGGGTCCTTGAAGAAATATACGACCAGCACCGTACTGGACGACGCCACCGCTGCCCAACAGAGACATGGAACCCATGCCATCAAACCACCAGACTCGATTGTGGAATCGATCTTTGCCCAGCGGCTTAACTCTGATGGCTCCAAGTAGCTTTCGGAACTCCCGCTCGATGCTCTCGAGTCGGCGTTCAAGTTTGTTAACTTCTTCGTCAAGACGACGGTGTTCTGCTTGTGCTTGCTTTTCTGCGGCAACTTTCGCGCGAGCAATTTCCCTTTGCTTCGCGTGGGCTTGAGCGTGGGCTCTCTGGCGAAGGTCTTTTTGGCGTAATGTGATTTTCTGACGACCACTGGTCGCTGAAGTGGTCTCCGAACCTTCCTCTGACGGTGCATCCGATAAATCGCTGGAGTCATGCGTAGCAACATCTTCCTCTGTCCCAGCAGGAGTTGGTTCTTTCTTCGGCCCCGCGTCGCCCACAAGAGTGTTCATCTCCTCGGTACTGTCAATAAACATCACTTTTTTGCGCTCTGATGTCTCCTCGTCATACTTACTACTGCTTTTTCAATCGGTTGATTTCAATCTTTTCTTTCCGTAACGCAGTCAAAGACTCCTCGCATGTTTCCATATGGGTATGGATTGCCTTGCTCGACACGGAGAGGTTGCACAAAAAGGCCAAGATAGCAATGCGATCAGGAGGTAGAAGGGCATGATAACGCTCCCCCGGCGATGACGTTACCGAATAAGAAATAGGGGTAGAAACCCGTGAGCTGGATGAACAGGACGAGGATTCCATATTCGGCTCAGGTGCAAAGAGCAGCCTTGTCAATACCTCACGTAGGCGGGGAAAACTCTCCAATGTGGCATGCTGGAGAAGTCTTTTAGCGACCAAAGGATGATGAAACGTTGCACCACCTACGTCTTTCAGACATCCAATCAAGGCATCTTCCCAACCAACTCTCGCATCCTGAGCGCGCAGTGGGACACGTTCCCAATTGTTCCCTACATCAGCCATCGCAGCCGCGAGTTGATCAATCGTAATGCCCAAAATCCTGTGCTCTTCTTCCAGAGTATCCTTTACACGCAATAAGGAAAGTACGGCACTATGGCGATTAAATGGCACAGTGCGCAAATTATAAATGAGCGTGGCGTGTATCTCGCAGAGCAAAGGGCAGGGGGATTCAATAACGGAATGCCGAAGCGCGTGTTCAAAGTCGTCCATCGTAAAAGGAGAGATATGCAACGGCTGACTGCGATGCGGCGTCAGCGCGAAAGCTTTGCTCGAGCCTAGCACCAACTCACCCATACACAACCAAGAAATTCCAGGCCATGAGAAAAGACTCGAAAGTAGCCTGATCTTCGCCGAAGGGCAAGTGCGCTCGACTAGAAATCGGCTTCTTGACCTTGATGCCAGATTTCTTCTCCTTGTCCGAGATGCGAACATCCAGATCCTCAGTCGGGTAGCGTATAGGTTTCTTTTTCTTCCTTTCCGCCGCAAGCCGCTCGGCCTCCTCTTTGGCTTTCTGCTGCCTTTCTACCTTCTCACGTGCTTCTCGCACTCGCTTTTCTGCAGCAGCAGCGAGGACTTTAACTAAGGCCGACTCAGGATGTACAACGAGAAGTATGACTTCAACTCACCCCTCTCTTCCTGAGCTGCCGTCAACTTTTTTTGTTTCTTCGTTGGAGGTCCTTCCTTATCCTCCCAGATCTTTTTCCGCTTGTCAATCTCACCTTTCTTTATGTTCTCGACGCCCCTCCGAGTTTCCTCTGGCATGATAGAATCCACGCCATAGTGTTTGGCAATCGCCTCTTTTACAGTCCAAGGCGAAGCCACGGCTGCATCGCGGTCAACACAATCACGGATGAACCTCCGGAGAATTGACTTTGAGAAAGCCAGACGGTCACGACTAACAGGAAAAAAAAAGTTAGATCATATACTGCCAATATCATGGTATCGACGTGCCTCATCGTGTTACACCGAACATCAACCAATCTACCACTCCACTGACCCTTGTCCTTTTGAGCGGCTTTTCCTTTTTCGTGACTTTTTTCGTGGGGCTCTTCCAGAATCTGAACTTGGTAAATGTACTGGAGCGGATCATCCTTGGCGTGTGCTTCTTTAGCGGGTATCTTGAGGTCACCTCCGATCTTGTGTATTGGTACGTCGTTTGTGGTGTCCACAGGAGGGGTCTGAACCGGAGAAGTAGAGGAAGAAGCTTGGTTTGATGGCAAAGCCTCTGTGACCTCGGGGAATGGCTTTGGTGGACATACTCGAAGAACTTTGGCGTAGAACCTAGAGAGTATGAGATGATTGGATGTTAATCAAACCATAGGCTCACTTGTCCCCCTGTACATCGACGAAAACCTCTGATGAGATAAAGGGAGGCGATCAGCACTGATGAGACTGTACAAGAAGAAGACCTACTTTCATCAGCGAAGTACCGGTCCTTGAATCGTTCAAAAACAGCCTCTACTAAATGGTCCAAACGGCCTACGACCTCTACGTTTGTATTCAAAGTATGTGAGTTACACTGGCAGGTTGGCAGGCAAAAGGGGCACGTACGCCATTGAACTGCTTTGAGAACAGCGGCTTTCAGTGGTTCAGGGAACCTGGAATGCATTGTCTGGGCCTCTTGCTGTTCACTCTCGAGCGCCTGGAAGTAGTCAAGGCCGCTCTTGCCTGTGACCTCGCACTGGAACTGTTTCAGTCTGTAGAAGGACATTCTCGCCGCATATGCCCTAGAGACGGGAGGGAGGGTGCATCAGAGGAGGGGCGAGGAGGGTAGTGGGTTGTACGCACTCATAGGTTTCAAATATCTCTCCGGTTTGATGGAGATAATAAACCTCCTTGTCTGTGTTCGACTGTGCGGCTTCGAGGAGGGCTTGGGACGGTTCTGTGAGCACTACACGTTTGCGCCGGCATGTTGGCATTGTAGGATGAGAGGAGGAAAAAAGAAAATGGGAGAATGCGGGAAAGAGAGGGAATGGCCGCGAGTGGCTATTAGGGAGGAAACGTTGGCATGTAGCCGCTACGGCGGTCCCTGTGCATTTTTGCAACTTGCCTCTGTACAAGGGACCGAAACCTCCTATGTAATCCACTTTTTATTGTCCCCTGCTCTCTCTCTACAGTGAACGTCTATCATTCAGATCAACAATACTCGTCTATTCCAGTTTCCGGAAACCCCTAGCCTCGTCCCGTCTCGTACAGTTGTTGTCCTTGAGCGGGCTACATGGCCATCCGCTCATCATGCGACGCGAATCCAGCCCAAACACTCGGCGGTCACCAAGTATGATTATTCTGTACACCGACCAGCCCGCGAGGCTCGGACGAGACAGCCTCGCGAACTACGCACAGAAGACGCACCACTCGCCTCCTCCCGTGTCCCCGACCTCCTGGATCACCTCTCTTTTCTAACCATGGCCTGCATGTGGGTCTGTGCCTTCTTACCACTTCCCCGTCTTGCGTGCATTGGTACCATAGACAAAATTCCAGCACTGGACGCGTGTCGTATCACAGCGACTAAGAACCATCCGAGGGACCCAGCTTGGTACTCTCGAGGAAACAGATACCCTTTCCCACGTGACGAATCGGAATAATCACGTGGGCAGTGCCAAAATAAATCTCATTCCGAAATCAGAAAAACACGTAGTACAGTATTACCTGCTACCTAACGAAAAGGCAAACATAGTGAAACCTCGCTTAGCGTAGAGAAGGAAGGAAAAACGAATGAACGACTAGATAGCATGCATTGCAGATCGAGTCGTGATTTACAACGTGCAGAGATAAAGAAAAGATGATGGATGAGAGAAAAGTAGAAATCCAATGAGCGACTTAATTAAGATTCACACGTACTCTGCCAGTGTCTGGTGGTTTCGACGAGGATTCAGAAGCACCGAGACGAGCGAATTTGTTCCGGAAGCGCCCTGGGCGCACCAACTCTTTGCCTTGACTCGTCCCGTTAGTCGGAAGCTCATGAGATCGGGTATGCGTGAGGCGCGTATCATTTACCAATTCCTCTGCACCTTTACCGGGCCGGGAGAGCGATAGAAGACGGCGCAGACCCGACCCGCCCCCGCGCACTCTCGCACTCTTGCCATCTTTAGCGTCAATGACAACGATGGTTTTGGCCGGCGTGGACATAGGTGCCTTCTCATTTATATGCGATACCTTGCGAGCACGATCCTGGTTCGGTATGGTGGGACTCGCAAGGGGAGAGGGTGAGTGTCCATTAGCGTGATCTTTGCCTTCCACATTGACCAGGACCCAACCATTGCCACTGCCACTTCGGCTTCCCGTTTTCGTTGGCGAAGCAGGTGCGCTAGAGCTACCCTTCGACTTCCCGGGGCTATCCCCCGACGGGATGGGTATGGGCGGAGGTGGCGATCGAGGTGCTATCATCCCTATCATTCCAGCCTCACTCTTGCGCACAGCCCCATCACGCACAAGTTCAGGTGAAGCAACCCGGACATCGACATCGTGCAGAGACCTGTCAGGATGCCTGCCGTGTTCAGGGCGAACAGTAGCCTCGTCCGTTTTCGAAGAATCATTGGCTCCGGACGCTTCCTCCTCTGGGGTCATCGACCAACTCCCAGGTAGCATCGGGGAGTGTAACACGGGATGAGGCCTGGGTTCCTCGGTAAACAACTCTTGCTCCTCCTCAATATTCTCGATACCCTCTGGCTTACCCAATCCCG
The DNA here is from genome assembly GCA_038092875.1 of Lanmaoa pseudosensibilis. Classification (NCBI taxonomy): domain Eukaryota; kingdom Fungi; phylum Basidiomycota; class Agaricomycetes; order Boletales; family Boletaceae; genus Lanmaoa; species Lanmaoa pseudosensibilis. The sequence goes on along the minus strand of JBBPRF010000064.1, from coordinate 55,678 downwards.
TCCATCTGATGGGAACATCGCAAGACCCCGTAGTGTCAACAGAACCAGAAGAAAATGCTGAATCTCGTATGCGGAACATTCCCGGACTGAGAAGTGTCGGGTTCTCTCCTAATATAAAGTCTTGTGCCCGAGGCATACCCATCAGCCCGCTCGGTGGCGGTGAAGGAGTACGAGGGTCACGTGAATGCGAGGTGAGCAACGGTGGGGTCTTTGAACGTGTTGATACCGGCCGCATGGCGCTGACTCGACGGTGTGGAGATGGTGATCTGGACCTGTTGTTTGTATGTCGTTCTGGAGGTGAGTGAACGGTCTCTTCATCATCACATTTAGGTTCCGGCGGCTCCCCAGAGTCCGGGGGATAGCTGACTTTAGAGAAAAATCTGTTCCGATTGAGTGTCCCGACCCCAGTCATATTCTCACAACTACTCGGCACCGCACTAGGCAGGGAGGTACGGTAACGACCATGTTCGTCATCGTCGTGTGCATCAAAGTCCACAGAGACGGGTACCTGAGCTCTCGGGGCAGGTTTACGCATGCCGATACCAGGAACTGCGTGTGGGGATGAAAGTGGTAGCGGAGTGGGAAACGACGTTGGAAAACCATTGGTCTCAGTGGTTGCTCTATGGTGGGGGGTAGATGGGCTGTGCGGAGGAGGCAGTAAATGCTGAGGGGCCGTTGCTACCCGTCTGTGCAACGACGTTGGGATAACTCCCGCGTCGGAATTGTGCCCGGGTTCAGGTGTAGACGCTCTGTTTGATCGTCGAACATCCAACATAGACCCAGACGGGCTAATTGGCGACTCTGGCCAATTTTGATCGTATGCGTCTGAAGATCCAGGTCCAATGAAAATCCACAAATCCTTCACTCGTGAACGACCACAGATGGAAAGAGAGGCAACCATTGTGCAGGCGTGGCCATCGAGAGAAGTCAGGAGAGAAAGTATTTGATGAAGCGAATCGGTTGCAAATGTGTCCTCGTTAAACCCTGACAGAACTGAGTTGGTAGCAGGCACATGACAGATACATTGTATACACACAGCTGTATCCCTTGAGCTTGAACTCGTATGCTGCATCCCCGACCTTCTTCTCTGACACAACCCCTCTTGGCCAAGAGCCACGAACTGCCTGCAGAATGGCCGGAGTAGAATTCAAAGGAGGGTATAAGACACGCATGACGGTGCTGGAGACGAAAGATATTGCAAAGGGCATCTTCCTCTCAAGCTTACTACCAGTGCCGTGCGACAGGTTGCTCCCAGAACCAGCAGGGATTGGGGAATGGGGTGGAATTGGCAATGACGGAGTGGATAGTCGAGAGAAAGAAATTGCTAAGCGATCATCACGTTCGCGGCCGTAGTCGATGGTAGAGAGAATGGTATAACTATGCCTATAAATAACGGCAAGGATGTCGAGGAGGATGCGCTCCGTACGTGCGCTCTTTGGGGAAGCCCAAGGTTTGCCGTGGAGTTGAAACTCACACAGCTTCTGGGTCGTGTCCTCGCGGCAAGCGGCGTTGAGGTAGAAGTGGTCAAAGAGACGGCGTAGGTCTGCGATGACCTCGAGCGAGAAGGAATAAAGCCTGATGAAGCTGGAACCGGAAATAGCTAGTAAGGAGAAATCTGAAGTCGTGCGCTGGTCGCGAATGAATTCTTTCCTAGGAACGAAGCCAGAATCTGTCAAGCTAGAGACTGGCTGCATGTGAGCGATGGCCGGCCAGGATGGGGTGTGAACCGTAAGGGCGAGACGACGAGGACGTATATGCCTACCAAAGGCTGAGCGGGATGGGAAACGTCAGGTAAACGGGTGGCCAAGGTTGAATCGAAAGTGGAAAGAGGCAAGAATGAAACTTACGAGAAAACGTGCAAGACACGCCAGTCGGTGCGTAAAGGTAAGTTTGTACACCTGGGCTAAGTTAAGTGGGCAGGTGGGGTGATGGGGTGATGGGTGCTGCCCAGACGGTCCGTGCCGGCAGTACTTTGGGGTGCGAGCAAGTCCGTCGCTCCAAAGCTGCGGGTGCGATGTTCTGACTCGCCCGCAGGCCAATTCAGGGTGACATCACAAACTCGTGTCGGTGGCGGTGCGATGTCCATGTCCAGCCGGATCACCGCCGCCATACAGCATGGTGTATGTACCTTGTATCAGACGGGCCCAGGTACCAGGTCCAGTGGTGGGGACAACAAACAAAATCGAGTAATCCAAAATCGACCCTTGGTTCAGCAACACTGATCTGAATCAATGTTTTCATGGTGCGCGAACAGTCACTGGTGTGTTCGATCTCCGGTTTCCAAGCCGGACCGGAGTCGACTCCATCGGGCCGCGGCCCGCTCACCTACCTATAACACTCTGCCTGCCAAGATGACTTGGGAACAACTCTCTCTTTCCTCCCTCATTCCCCTCCAGGACGAACTTAGTATCCGACATGGCAAACCTGACAAAATTAAACGTTTTAATGTGTAGGCATCAATGACGATCAATCTCCATTTCCGACTGACGTCTTTTCCTCTTCCCAAGGTGGCACGGTGCGTCGGTATGCTTGTCAACACACTGGCAACTAATCATCAATCACATAACGTAGGGTGAGTATACCACAGGATGGACAGGCCAAGGGGCTTCGAAATCCGACAAGAAGGTGAGCTGACCCTCCACCGTAACGTCGTTCTGCTGATCTATTGGCTGCATTGCTAGATCGGCGTTAGTTCAGCCATCCTGTAGCTTCTTACTTTGTCATGACGCATTCCAGGTGGTTGGTCTGACGATGTTCGATCTCCGGAGACTTGGCAAGGTGCGCAAGGATCGATTGATCCTCACACCAATGCGGCCTCACGTAGTCGCACCAGGTTGACAAACTTGGAATGGTTGGCGTCAACGGATCCAAGTTTCCTCTGATCCGGCAGCATCTACAAGAGAACATAGGCAATGTTTACAAAGACATGGACACCTCGTAAGGGTCTGAAACCCCGCTGTTACGGTCCCTGACACCACTGTTGCAGATTCGATGAATTTCCCAAGGAAGGAAAACTTGACCCAGAAGCATGTCAGTAGTCTAGTTATGATCATGTTATGCACACTCAAGTCTCTATGCCAGATAAGCAGGCGATCGACAGGATGTCACCTGGCGATGCCGTAGTCATCTTTACTCCAGACAGTTAGTTTTCGTTCCAGACTATGGAGAGATGCTGATCATGATGCTTCGAATCCCCTAGGTACCCATTACCCCATCAGTCTGTATGCAATTGAACGTGGTATTCACGTCCTTGTTACCAAACCGGCAACTCAGCTTCTTTCTCACCACAATGAGCTCATCGAAGCCGCTCGAAAGCACAATGTTGTGTGCTTCGTCGAGCACCACAAACGTTTCGATCCCGTTTATAGCGATGCCAAAGCGCGAGCACAGGCACTTGGAGAATTCAACTTTTTCAGTGCATGGATGAGCCAACCAAAGAGCCAGCTGGAGACGTTCAAGGCATGGGCTGGTAAAGACTCGGATATCAGGTCAATGGGTGTTATCTGGGCGAAATCACTGTTGACATTCCTAATCCGATCTCCTTCCAGTTACTATCTTTCTTCGCATCACATCGACATTTGCTGCTGGATCTTGCAGGATAAGGCCATACCGACTCGCGTCGTTGCGAGTGCTGCTACCGGTATAGCCACAGGGGAACCCTACAACTGTGTACCACAGACAGAAGATACTATAACACTCCTCGTCGATTGGCAATCTATCACCAGCCCGAAACACAAGGGGACCGCGGTGTACACTGCATCCTGGACCGCGCCTCTGAAAGCTGGGATCCATTCGGCTCAACACTGGTACTACATGGGAGAAAAGGTAGGTACGACGATACTCTGTCATCCTCCAAATATATCTATCGCTGTACATTTTAGGGGGATATCAACGTCGATCAGGCTCACCGTGGTTATGATATCACTGTGGACGAGACGGGGAAGACGTGGTATAATCCATTCTAGTATGTCGTATCGGACTTATTCAGGTGGCTTGCTGATGCGTGGATGGTTAGTATGAAGTACTCTCCGTCTGAAACTGGTCACTTTGACGGGCAACGCGGGTATGGATATATATCGATTGAGAAGTTCGTGGACGCTGCACGCGCAGTGAACGCCCGCTTGGCCAAACCAAGTGACTTTGATGCAAGCGGATATCCAACTATTGCAAACACTGTGCTCACAACATCGATTCTCAATGCCGGACGCATTAGCCTAGATGAGAAGAGACCTGTGGGTATTAGGAAAAGTGAAGGTACTTGGGTTCTAGAATAGATATATCCCTGTTCCTTGACGATGCGCAACAATGGTTTTTGAATGCAACATGCCCCATGCAGTGGTGTTCCCAGAATAAAAGTGGTGGGAACACGGGACCCTTGGTAATACAGTACGGTCCATTAAACATAACTTGGGTTGTTCGGGTGGTACGTACACGAGTATTACGTTCACCTTGTGGTGAAGTCTCGGAATCATCTAGTCTTTATAGGAGTGTCATTCTCAGGCTGATCAACGTAAAGCCTTAATGCACTGTGGTGACTGACAAACAGTGTCCTGTCCATCATGGACCCTTTGGAATATATACCAACATCTCCGATTTCGTTCGGCGAGTTTCCATTCTTTGTTGACAAGAAAGGACACACGATAATTGCACCCGACAGTAATCTGGCGTTCCTTGAAACTCTGGTGCTGTGTATTGCCATGGACACCCATCATTCTGATCAAGAAACGGTACCGAACCGCGACCGAATTAAATTTGCCATGACACACACAAAGTCCTGTAGTTAGCCCTTGAGATTGCGAATACGGTATTGTAAAAACATTGTTCAATTGGGTAGGAGATGCGGAGGATGCTGCAACATTGACGAGATGAAACGTGTGACAAGTGTGCGGAAAGCTAAATTAAAGTAGGCACAGTGAAAGTTGTACGGTTGGTCAAGGGCCGAGGACAAACCGATGCAAGAAACCACACGTAACGAACCAAACGGTCGACAAGGAGTGAAATGTGAACGGAATGATAAAGTGAAGAATAATATAGAACGAATGCGATTGACAGTGAATGGGGGGAATCTGTCGACCTCGTCACGTGGGGAATATTGCAAGTGATTTTAAGGGGAAGCGAGCGATGTGACGGATGGTGTATGCATAGAGTAACAGGGATCAAAATGAGTGGGAGTGATTGCACATTGATTGGCAGAGTCGACACAACGTGAGGCGATTGTTCGCAGAGGAAGGCGAGGGAAACTGCTGACTGGAGGTGTTGTCATGCGTCATGTGGTTTGGCACAGCTAGACGCGCTGGCTTGGCCCTCGTCCTCCTAGAGATAGCTTGTCGATGAACGTGGAGGAATGGAGACGGAAGGGTGAATGTTGCAAAGGAAGGGTGATGCATGGGTGATGGGTGGTAGAAACAGTGCACAAGTAGCTGAGCGTGTAGGTGGTATTACATTTTGAGAATTGTAGAAACGGCGTCGGAGGAATGGTGCGCTATGCGACAGCGGCCACTCGAGGTGAGCCATTGAGGTTGTGGAGTGCAGGGCGACTATAAGCGACAAACTCGTGGGGAAGGTAGTGCTCTGGAGGTACTTCGATACGTTGTTTGTTGACGGAGAGCTCGAATGTAGTATGAAGGTTCTCCTTGTCGTCTTCAGACATGAACGAGCTTGAAAACGGATCTGAGGAGAACGACGAAGGGCTCGTAGGTGTCAAAGGGAAGTCATCTGAGATGTCAGATATAGTTGTGGTGGCACTCATTGGTGTACTTGTGCCGGACAGCAACGCGGGACGCTTCGGTGTTGTGGGGAAAGAGACAATTTGTTGTCGATCATAACGACCGCCCTGAAGATAGTACTGAACAACGAAAGTTGCAGCCTTCGAGTAAAAGGCGTAGGAGTATTTCTTCACCAGGGTCTCGGAGAGATCATTGACACGCTTGGCAAGACGATTATCCAAGAGCTCGACAATTTCCTGACATTCCTCGGTCTCCTCAAAAAGGCGCCGAGGCTTGCCACAGAGAAATCGCGCAAGCGTCAAAGCGCCTAACGCTATCGATGAAGGAGGATATTTGATGAATTCGCGATAGAAAAGTGTGATCTCCATGAGGAAACGCGCAACGTGCTGGACCTTCTCTTCCTCGACGAATGGATCGCAACACATCAAACGAAGCCAAGCCTCCGCTGTGGGGTGGCCAAGAGTCCATTGAATCGTCGCAAGCACGTGGCCCTCCATTTGGATGAAAGCCGATTCATCGTAAGTTTCCCGACAAATCTGCGCGAGCTCCTGAACCGTAGGTACGCGATCCTTTGCGTCTTCGAACTTGGCCGCAATCCATAATGCTGCACATCCGACAAGCTGATAGTGCTTGATATACACGATTCGGCGAGACACATAGCGGTCCACTATATTGAGGGTGAGATAGAGAGTCTCCGGACGAAGGCGAAACGCAAAGTGGATCTCGACAAGAAAGTCAACCAGACAAGGTCGCATATGCCACCGTATTTCGGGTTGTTGATCCATGGATTGCGCGGATGACATGGTATACCTCTATTTGTCATGGGAAAAATCAACGCCAAACTATTGGTGACGTTTGGGTGGACCTTACCTCCATTTCATGCATATAGTACCGAATATCGTCACGGTACTCCTCCTCCAGAAGAACTCCTTGTCTTCGAAGAGCGGCAATTTGCGCGTCACGTTGACGCTGTTGAAGCAAAGCAGCCTTGGCGGAGTAGGGGGATTTGTGACTCGGAGCAAGGGGACCACCCGGAGTCTTCTGAATTTTAAAGACGCCTGTCGGAGATGGACGCTTCTTCGGGTATGCGACTTTTCGAGAGCTCCGATAGGAAGAGATTGAAACGTCTTTCATAACTGAATCAATGGGATTGGTGTATGTTGGCTGGGGAGGGTAATTGGCCAACAAGAGGCTGGGGAGATGATCCACGAGGAGATTAACACCGTTAGCATGGGTCGGAATAAGGATGAGAGACAGAGCCATGAATATATATAAGGTACCCAAATGTGGCACGAGGGACGTCTCGATTCACTGGTAGAGCGCGAGTCGCGAAGAAAGTCCCCACCACCTTCAGTGAACAGGTCACTGGCGGAGGTTAAAATATGGTATCCAACACGATGCTCGGTTCAACGGACAAGCGATACCAGGCATTGGAATCTCGTATCATTTGGCGTGCCATATGGCGAACAAGGATTAGAGCGTGTTGTGCAGTACTCACTGAGGGCAAAACAGTAATCATGCAATGACGACGAGCGCACTTTCGTGGACGACGTCAGAGGTGGCGAGTGTAGTACGCGGGGTTGGATGTGGCGTACACTGGAGACTAGATAAAATGAATCGTGGTCAGCGTGGGGGGTCGTGAGTACAAGGAGGGGATATCGAAGCGAAAGACAAAGGACAAGTTCGACGTCGTGAGGAACGACGACGAACAACGAGTCTTCTGAAACGAAGACTCGACAAGAAAGAGAGGGAAATGACTACTTGAAATGAATATAAGAGCACAGCAACAAACGGTACACGCTTGGCTGGCATATTTATAACAACAAAAAAGTAAAAAGTAAAAGTAAATTGAAAAGGAAACACAAAAACACTTGTCAGGGATTTACGAAGGGAGGAAATATCCCAGACATGTCTATAAAAGGGTAAAACCTGATAAAATGAAAAAAGAACTGCCAGGATTGGAAGTATCTGTCACCACATGACGAGAGTGTCAAAGCTGATTGGAATCCAGAACCAGCTCATCCGAGACGCCCTCTGAGAGTCTGAGACATTTGTGATTTCCGCATCCTTGTGACCGCCCTCGCTGCACTTCACATGCCGGCAACTCTCACAGCCAGTCCCGGATTCGCTATGCGACACCGTACATGGCTGGTGGGAACGCCTTGCGAGCTCGCCAAGCCGCGCTGTCCGTCCGCAAGGCACGTGGAAGCAGCGCTCTGCGCGCAGTTTCCCACGACCCCACGTTTTACAGCGTCGAGAGCAAAATGACGTATTCCACCATATACAGCCAACTCACACTGTAGCTTCGGGATTGGATGCAGTACTCTTGGTGTCTGCCAGTAACGAACCCATGTCAAGGGAGGACGATCGACAGACAGAATGCGCTCACAATATTCTTGAAAAATGCTATTCGCCAATTCAGTCAGTGTTATCATCCATGTGCAGACAACCTGGACTCACCTGCGAGAGGCCTTGTTGTGTGATTAGTTTAAGAGAATTAAAGAAATGCTGGTAGCGATGAAGTGAAGCGAGAGACGGTGTAAAGGAGAGACTGGCGAGTTGGATGGATCCCGAGTGGATACAACGCAACGAGTACAAGGAAAATCGTCTCGAAGTGAATCGAGCGTGGGATGTATCGCGAGTAACAGAGCACTTGCAGCGACTTTGTACTCGTAAAATAGTTGCCGTCGGGCGGGAAGCGGAGGTTGGCAAGAGGGTCCAAGTCAAGGTTTTACCTCCCGCAATGCGTGAAAAAGCGTGTACCGCTTATCCGTTGTCCTTTCAAGCGGACATGCGGCAGGTATTACTTACTTCGTCCTCGGTGATATTTGAGGCTTTCATTCCGATTTGGCAGGGCAACTCCACGTTGTCTGCCTGCAGGCACTGGATGTTAGGTAGTTGCTTATCTTCTTTATGTAAGTTTATGCTACCCTAGTCTCCTGAGGAGCAGACACACTCGTGTGCTGCGGCGAGGTCCTTGACTTGGCTCCGTAAACAATATGGCCCCGGATCTGAGTGCCCAAGCGCTCGAGTTCGCTCCATGGATGTCGGTTCACGTCCGTATGGACACCCTCTCATGTTCCGTAAGTTGCGAGCGTTTTGCGCCGGTTCCCACAGAGCACCTCCCATCAGTCACTTCTTATCAGGGCGCTCATCGTATATAGCTTCACACATCGTTCATCGAGAGGGACAGCCTGCGTCCCTATCGGATTCCCAAATTATGATCTAATGTTATGCTTGACTGCTTATCCGGTGACAGGTAGACCGCTCATCTCACAATGCGGCGCGCGGGGGCGGTGCCCTGTCGGGGACCGAGTAAGAATGTCTGGCCGGGCACGCTGCCGGACACGTACGGTGACAGGTGGACAACAGGCCTATTTCCCAGACCACTGGCAACTCATCCTGGGTGATTCGCCTTTTATAATAAATTTCGACGACGGGGATAAGACGACACTCAAACACCACGGTGTTTTGTAGGTTCAAGAGCGCCACACGTTTTGCTGGTTGCCACGGAAGAATAGAAGTCTTCCTTCATGGTGAATTATCAGTGAACTGAAACCCTCCCTCGATTGGCTTTTGCCAAGTCTGGCCCTCCATTCGTCCGACAATTGCCGCCATCACGGGCCGCCCGGTTGTTTCTTGACAGGCGATGGTGCACGTAACAAGCGGCATCTCACCCAATTAGCACAAGTAAACCGCTGGAACTTATGCAAACGTATGGTGCCAAGGAACTCATATGCGTTGCCATCAAGCCCAAACTCATAATTCATAGTGAAACAGTGAGAAGAATCGAATGAACGTTATGAAACTATGTATCAATAAGGAATGTAGGCAAGGTCCACAGAGAGGGATTCAGACGAAGAAGGAGAAACGAAATCAGATAGTCACCTGGCGAAGTAGTATATTTAGCATCTAGCTCAGTCTCTGCGTGCTCCGTTCATGAGTAAAGCCATGAGATCATGGGCGGGCTGGTTGGTAGCCCCGCCACTGAAGCCTGGCTGTTGGAGGTGCAGTGGAAGCATATGTGGAGGTATTTGCTGCTGAGGTTGCTGGTGTTGCCTCAAAGCTATATGAGGTGGTTGCACCTGAGGGCCCTGTTGCCCGAATCCTCCACCAGGCCCGCGGAGCCCTCCATGCATGCCATTAGCTCCGGCAAGACCCAACAACTGTGCCTGACTCGATCCGAGATTACCAGGATGAACGAGTCCCTGTAACGCGTTCGGACCCAACGTCCCTTGTAGCTGATGTGTGCCCGGGTGAGGGGCGCGAATCTGAGGCCCGCCACTGAAGCCTAGTGAAGGTTGTTGGAAGTTGTTGAAAGGTGGTTGAGGCCCGTTTCCATGTACTGTCCCATGAAGGCCGCCATTCGTCATCCCAACAGATGCGTTGACAAACTGGTTGGGCTCATGGGGGGGTCGTCCACCTAGATTAGCGAGGCCAGGCGGTAAACGCTGCGCCGAGGCGAGGTGATTAGGAGATGGAGCACCGCGGAACTGAGCTGCCTGCATCGAGATAGGACCATTCCGCCCTACGTTGCCATGCTGCATATGGATCGAGGGTACTGGGCCTTGATAAACTTGAGTTGGAGCACGTTGCCCATTGTTGAATTGTATGGGCTCATCAGGGAAGTCAGAGAACATTGTGCTGCTCTGTCGACTGCGAGGAGGTGGAACAGACCGAAGGCCAGGCACCATGCCATCTGGGACAAAGTTTCTATCATCATAAAGAGGGTCCATCCGACCGGGACCGAGTAGATGGGGATGGCCCTGAGCGTTTTGCAAGGCATGCAGATTGTTCGAGGGTGAGCCATAGCTTATATCTAGGTTGGGCAGTTCTGGAGCAACGCCAAGTCTCTGAGCCTGTTTTAGGAGGTATGAAACTTGCTTTTTGGGAGTTAGATCAACGCTTACCTGCGCGGAGTTATTGAGCATTGCAAAGATATCTTCCATTGCTCTGGCTTCAGAGTTATGGGGAGGATGCAAGCCCGGAAGATCCGTTTTTTGAGGGGTGGGTTGCGACAGCCCCGATACACCTATCGGACCTTTCGCGAAGGGAGCAGGTTGGCTATCTCTGCCCTTCCCATCGAAAAACTTTGCAAATCGACTGCCTTTTGCAGCAGCAATACCCGAGCCGACAGGTTCGAATGACTGAACTGCGTGGCTATTCGAAAAACCGCCTCCAAAGCCAGGATCAGCAGCCAATATGTGGTCTGCGGGAAAAACGGTGCGATCACCCGCCAAAGCCAAAGGTCCGCGATGAATTGCTTCAGATGCAGATGCAGATGTATTCGCAAGGGCAGGTGCGTCTCTGTGTTCATCGAACGGAGAGAACCCATTGTTGGGCCGTAGAGTCTCGGCCACTGGTGTAAAGTGTGAAGAGGGCTCGATTGATTGACCAACATTGACCCCGGCACCAACAACAGCTGCATTTAGGCCAACATTGCCGTTCTTTTGGACCAGAGATGTTGGGCTTTGGGAGGAGCGTACAGACGAAACAATTGCATTTTGTGGATTCCGGGATCCCAGCGCAAGAAGTCGAGATCCACCGGGAGGATGAGATTGAGGAACTTGGTTCGAGGGAATTGCCGCGTCAATAGATGACTTCACCGTTGCAGACGGGTCGGATGAGAGTACAGTTGAGAATACTCGCGAACTGTGTGGGGTCAATTTATCGGAGGGCTCGGATTCATGACCACTGAAAGCCAATGATGCGGAGGCTTGTGGGGAGGGGGACGCAATCGGCGTCGGCGCAGCAGTAGTCACACCGACAATGACAGAAGCTTCATACTGTTCCCCAGGCGATGACACATGAGAAACACCTTCGCTTGAGGGAGCAGGTGTAACTGTCAAGTTTGCGCCGACGTCCAAACACACACGAACTACTACCATGATAAGTGTGAATGAATTCACTAAACTTTTGCAGCGCACCTTGTGAACCATCATCGTGAAGACCTGCAGAGACACTCTCAGTGGAAGGATGAACTACCACAGGGGAATCTGATTTCTTCTTCTCCTCTTCTCTTTTCATCATCAGACGGAAGAGCTGGATCTCGTCTAGCTGGTTTTCTGGGTCCTGACCAGGGGATGAAGCTTGGGTTTGCGACACCACGACACCGGGAACCACTGGTGAGGTGGATTTGTCTTTCTGTTGCATTTCCTTCCTAAACGCCTGGATACCATCCAGTTCTCCACCAGAGCGGTTGCCGCCAATAACTCCACCGCTGCCGTTGCTTGGGATGTAAGTATCCATCCAAGCAGGCTCTTTCTCGCGCTCGCGGTCTTTGCGGTCATCACGGTCTTTACCATCTTCACCAAGCTTCCTATCCCTGCCACTCGACCTCTTTCCCCGACTGTCCCGATCATCTCCAGCAGCCCAGCGTCTGTCGGAACGGTCACCCCCATCCCATGTAGGTCGGTCACGGCGATCGCGCAGTTCTCGGTCACGCTCGCGGATTTCCCTTTCCCGCCTAGCAGCCATACGTTCATCTCTTTTCCCATCATCTCGCCATCGCCTGGGGTCTTCGAGCTCGGAGTCACGTTCAAAATCTCTGTCGCGGTCGTCTTTGTCCCTTCGGTAACTATATCCGTCATCACGCCGATCCTCTTTATCACGTCTCGAAGAGGACCCTTCACGGCGGGACCGGGAGGAATCTCGCACTCTGGAACATGGCCGTTCGCGATCGTCACGGTCCCTGCGACTATTCTCTGGTCCTGGTCAAAAAAAGTGAGCGTCTGGTTGAGAACACCACTATAGTGCGTACGGTCTCTGCCTGTTCGTGGTTGATCTGCGCCTGCCACGGTGGAGCCGGTCACTCTTGCGGCACGCAACAAACTTTTGATGACACACACCTCTTCGCCAATCTTCATTGGATTCCCCGTCTTTCTTCCTTTGAGCGTCCCGCGAGTCACTTACACGTGATGAAACTGTTTGGTGTCCCTGGGCGGTGGCCCTTGAGGAAGGATTAGTAAGATGAGGGGCCAACTCTCTGTCCTTGGCTCGCATTTGTGATATGGACGACAGGGCACGGCGATCGCGGTCATACTTGTCGGATAACTGGAATGATAGCGTTTAATATGATGAAGGGGTTCAGATGAGATCTGTACTCGCATTGCGCAGTCGTTCTTGACCTTCTTTGACCCTTTCACGGTCTTGCTCTTTCTCAACATCTCTGTCGCGGTCGCGGTCCGCCGCACGAATTGACTGATGCTTGAAATTTCCCATCTGAGAAGGCTGGGTAATGGCGGCGCCACGGAACGATTGTCTCGCAGAACCTTGAGAGTGGCGTTAGAGAATACATGCGCCGCGAAAGGAAATACGTACCACCATCGTCTGCGTCTCGACGGAACCTAAGCGTGCGATGTCAATGGAGGAGCTGGGAGGGAGACCAAACTACGCACCGTCGGTCTCGCGGGTTACCAACGGGAAGGGGTGTTTCAGAGTCTTTTTTGGAACTTGACTGGTCACTTTCGGTTCTGGAGATAGTGGTGAGCAGGGTAGTAGAAGCGGGGGGGGAGGGAGGTGCGAGTACAGACCCGAACCAATCTTTTAGGGCTGGCATGCCGTAGGGGAGTTGGACCAAAGGGGATTTGTGAAGAAAGAGGAGCTGAGAGCGAGAATACATGATGAAGGGACGAGAATCGGAGTGATTTTGAGGGGATTTGGGGGAGTCTTGAGAAACGGGGGACGAGTTGTGGGGTTGGATGGCGAGATTGGCGAGGCCGTCAGACACGGCGAGGACGGGGGATGATTGCTGGAGAGGAACATTATCAGATGAAGACATGGTGGACTTGAAGGAAAGAAGGCAGAGACAGGTTGACAACGCGAGCGAGGCAAAACAAGCCGCCACGGGGGTAGCCACAAATGGCCATGCTCTCTCTCAGACACTTTATCCTCCAACAGCGCGTCCTTCGTCTCTACCGCTTCGCCATCAGGGCCTCACGCTGTACGAGTCTACAATATATCCCTAGAACACCCCCCCTCACAGTACAGCGCATAGCTATACCCGACCCCCGTGCACGGACAGAGACCCTTCGCTGGTTTCGTGCAGAGATCGAACGCAACAAGCATCTTACTGACACCGTAAGCGCATCTCTTTGCCCCCAGTCAGCGTCTCATACAGCACCAGGTGGCAATAGAGAACCAGCTCAGCATTGCCAATCGAGAAATTCGCCAGCTCTTTCTCAGAACCTAGTACGATACCAGTGACTCAGAACACGAGTTTCGTGCCCCCCATCCTGCCCTTATTACAATCAGCATCACAGAGTGGGAAAGGGCCCGAGGTACTGTAGCCCGTCAAACTCTTGGAAATATATTGATCAAAGTAATGCACAATCGATACACTTGACTTCATCTTTTATGCTACCGCTCCGCTCTTATACCAACCACGTTCTGAGCAAGTAGAGGCACATACCACACGACACGAGGAAAGCTCATTGGCGAATGCAGGCCAAGGACGAGCCACGTTTCGCCAGTATCAAGCTTGGTTGCGAAGAACTGCACGAAAATCAGTATCCAGGGCCTTCAAGGCATCCCACAAACGTACTTAGAATAACAGAGTCCCCACTACCGACAATCAGCCTATTGCATGACGACAAGGACGAACACATACCGCAGGAACATTTTGCTGATGAAACGGTCCTTGTTGACTGGTTTTTTGTTCTTACCCTTTGGTACCTCAGTCCACATCTAGAGACATCGTCAGCGAAATGGTATGAAATGAGATCGGCGATCCTGCCTCTTTCACGTTCTCGAGCACCTGGGCAGAGAATCAAACCTCAGATCGAGTAGGGACAAGGCAGAGAGGGTGACCAACCATGTTACTGTGTCGGTCAAAGGCTTTTACGCGTGCAAGCAATTTTTTGTTATTTCGGAGGGAGATAAGGACTTGAGCGTGATTGCGAACGGCTTGCTGCAGAACTGACAAGGGACCCTGGCTGATCTCATGCTCCTCCAGTTGGCGTAGCTGAGCCTCGTCTAGCTCAGATTTAGGGACGTGAACGTACTGACTGACATGCCAAGGTTGAGTACGACGTTCTAAGCACTATCAGTTCTGCTCACCTCATGCTTGTGGTAGTGGTGGAGGAGCTCGTCGAAGGCGTGTTGACACTGCACAAACAAAGCCACCATTCTTCACCTCAACAAAATCTGGTCACCATCACGGAAAACTGAGTGCGGGCACAAATGGGCCGTTTAAAACAAAAGGGTAAGGCTGGGGCCGCCAAGGCTTACATGACCCGGTCGGCCGCGGTCAAAAAATTACAGTGTTCCTTGGCCGACTTTCGGCGGTTGTGCATCCTCAAAGGTATTTGGCTTGGTCGTGTCTCGTCTCCAGCCATAACACAGTGCAGGGATATTTCCGCGTGAGCCGCGAAGCAGAAAGAAAGCCAACAAAGGGTCAACGGCTCCAACATCCTTTTACTACACGAAGGATATTGCATATCTTGCTCACGAGCCAGTGCTGAACAAGCTGAGAGAACACAAGGCTTTCGCAAAGAAGATTTCTAGAGCTCTTGGCCGTGGAGAATGGAGTACTGCGAAGAACCTGGAGGACAACAAACCGACTTACCGACTGGATCACATCATAAAGGAGAGGTATAGCACGCTCCTCTACCATCTTAGCACGGGCGACTCACGATCATCAGATACCCCACCTTCATTGACGCCGTACGAGACATCGATGATGCGCTTTGTATGATATTTCTCTTTGCCTCGTTACCTTCCAACGATCGTGTGTCATCATCGTTGATCGCCAATTGTTCTCGTCTGGCTGCCGAATGGCAACTCTACGTCATGCATTCGCGTTCGCTCAGGAAGGTTTTCCTGTCCATCAAAGGAATATATTACCAGGCGGAAGTCATGGACCAGGACGTCACCTGGCTCGTACCTTATCAGTTTACGCAAAACGTAACACATTTGCTATGTTTTACGGTGTCTGGCGTGCTAAGAACCCTGTTTGCAGATACCGTCAGACGTTGATGTCCGAGTAATGCTGACATTCCTGGAACTCTATCAAACACTGCTTGGCTTCGTCTTTTTCAAGCTCTACATGGACGCTGGGCTTGTCTACCCCCCTCCTTTGGACTCCACCCGAGATGAAGCTGGTGCCGGACTAGGCGCATTCAGTGTCCAGACAGCAGAAAAAAATATCGTATCTATTCCCAAACCCCAAAACGCTGGCAAAATGGCTTCGGCAAAGGAGGTTCGCCAAGCGATCAAAACTATTACTGCAGATCCACCACTTGTCAATGAAGATGTTGACATCGATTCCAGGGATTTCACTACCAAGTCCACCGAGGTCGACGAAGAGTTTGTCGACCACCCTTCTGTTGGCGTGGATGCAACGGCATCGCTACCTACACTGCAGTCATTATCTGAGACGCCCAAATCTGCACCGACATCATTATTTTCTCCGTACACATTCTTCCTGTCGCGCGAAACATCCCGACCCGTTTTCGAATTTTTGGTAAGGTCGTTTGGTGGTCGAGTTGGTTGGCCAACATCGTCTGGAAGTGGATCTCCCGTCACAGAATCAGACGATTCCGTCACTCATGTCATCATCGACCGACCTGTGATCACCAAGGCCAACGAGTCTGCGGAGGAGAGAGAACGGGGGCGAAGACGGAAATACGTTCAGCCGCAATGGGTTGTGGATTGCATTAATGCAGGAAAGATCCTTCTTGAGGACCTCTATGCGCAAGGTGCCACACTTCCTCCCCATCTATCTCCGTTTGGCGATAAACCAGGAGCCTACGACCCGACTACGGGTCTGTCCCACTTGGAAGAAGCTTCGGCGGAGGAGGTGCCCGACAGCGAGGAAGAACCAGCTTCGGAGCAAAATGAGGAGGAAGAGGGCGTTGGCGACGTTGTGGAGACTGTGGGCATCAGCAGTGCCGACGACGCAGAGTCTCTGCGTGCTGCGGAACTGGCAGCCGAGGCGGCGGGAATGGAGTATGGCACGTTCGAGAAGGAGGTGCGGAGATTGCAGAGGAAGCGGGCAAAGAAGGAAAAGCCTGTCGATCAAGGCGAGGAAGAGATGGGTAAGATGCTGCTGAGTAACAAGAAGCGGAAACTTTACGAGCGGATGAAGTATGGAGAGAAGAGACGGGCGGCAGAGGTTCGTCTGGATGAATTCGCTGCCATCTCGTTTCTGACCCATTAACAGCGCGAAACTTTACTGAGGAGACGCAGAGAGATCGAGGGCCGAAAAGGTGGTGCTTGATTAATGATTAGTCAAGTTGTATGGTACGAGTTAGTTAGATGGCTTAGTTAAGTAAGCTGCTTTAACACTGCCGTCCACAACGAGCCACCGCTTTGGCAGTGTCTGCCCGCGATATTCAACATTCCCTGTGCTCACTGTGCTCGACGTCTCCCCAGTGGCTTCGGTAGTGGGCGTCGTGCTCACAGTCCGTCATTGCACTCATGGTCGGTATGCTTGGTTTGGGAAATAGACACCCCCCTTCAGCAGACGTACGCCGCTCTGACACTCCGGGCTCCGTCGCGAATCTCAAACCGGCTCCATCGCCCGCCGAGCAGACCCGCCCTGTGCCCGTTCCAGACACCAGCGACAACTCCTCCGGCGCTGGTGCCCACTTCCTCTCACTACCACATTGGACACGCCGCATACTTCCTGTATCCTCTTCAGCGCGCAAAGGTCGTGCAGGGTTACCCCACGCAGATGACCGCACCGCCAATCTGCGCAGTGCATCTCCACGTAGACTGTTGCTCGAGAAAGATCTTCCCCCGATCCCGTCCCCGCAGGCCGATGCAAACACCACTAGCCATGAACCAAGCGCCCATCTAAACGATGCTCGGGTGTCCATCTCTGTACAGCATGCGACAGACACTCCTCCGCAGCCCACATTTTATCTGGATGTTTACCACAACACACCCATAATAGCCCCTCCTTCTCAGATAAACTCTGTTGCGTTTACTTCCTTTCCGAATAGCAGTATCGAGAACGTCCTGCGAAAAACTAAGAGTACGCATGCATTGCGGCCAGAGAAGCCCTCGTCAAGTCTTGAGCAACAGCGTGCCAGGGGTGTTTCAATGACACAAATGTTTACAACAGCGAAGCGAGCCTCAACTTCCCCTTGCACTGCCAGTGGAAACTCTCCTTCCACACCCCTCGTACGAAAATCTTCGTTCTGGTCACGAAATTTTTCGTCATCATCCCGGCAACATCTCACTGTCCCAGCCGAGTCGCCGTCGCTCCCAGCGTTAAAACCCACCTCCCCGCTCCGGGTGGACTTCACTGCACCTCCAGGCTCGCTCGCTCGATCCCGTAGCAATTCTAGCGACCCCAGACTTTCTAGGCGCCATTCGGAACGCGCCATTCGTCATCCCTCGACAGCTCGTACCAACATTCCTAGTTTGCCGCAAAGCCCAGTTGTCCCAGATAGGACCAATATCCGACCATCAACTGCCGATCCGTGTTTTCTTGATTCACATCGTTCATCCACGCGACGTCCAACTACGGCTGATTCCGCGACTCCGCGTTCACGCTCTCTCTTTACTTTATCACGGCCACCCACAGTCCCTTCTTCAAATAACGCACCGTTCTCTGCCAATTCGATACCAGGATTCAAAAGTGGTGCTCCCAATTCCCGACCTCGTTCCTCAACTAATCCACCACTTCTCCATCGACTCTCTGTTAATCTATTTGCCTCATTGCCATCACCGGCCACCAAAAATGGACCCTCGTTTTCCAATGGAGTCGCGTCGTCTCCAACCTCTCGCTCTCCTCGGCCTTCTCTATCCCAGATTCCGCCCGTTGTCCTGAAACCCCGAGTGGGGGAATCTCCCGAGCATTTCGTTAACAGATTGGTGTCCCTTGTCTCCAAGGCCGACATAGCTGGAGTCCTGGCTTCTACGTAAGATTACGCTGGGCAGTATTCATTCGTTCTAACTACTTTCTGCAGTGGAGACCCCATCTATACTGATTCGCTCAAGCTATTTATCGAACATTTTGTTTTTTATGGAGACCCTCTGGACGTCGCATTGCGTAGGTTGTTAATGGATGTCGGTCTTCCACGAGAGACACAGCAAATTGATCGAGTCATCGAAGCATTCGCGAATAGGTATCTTTCATGTAACCCTGACCTATTCACTTCTAGAGGTGTGTCATCCTTAACTTTACCGATATGCCATTTGACAATGATGATTATGTCCCATCCAGATCACCCATATATCTTAGCCTTTAGCCTGATCATGTTGCACACCGACGCTTTCAACAAGTCGAATAGACGGAAGATGTCCAAGGCGGATTATATAAAGAATACGACGCTCCCAGGCTTGATCCCTGAAGTTCTTGATGTGTGTAGAACCACGTTGGCATTACGGTGGAGTATTCATGACAGTCACTCAGTGCTTTTACGACAACATCGTTTTTGCACCGTTCATCTTTATCGAGGATCCCTTGGACCCCGAAGGGGGCGTCGAAGGAAACCTCACTAGACCCTCCACGTCATCTGGGCTTCCAAGCCCGATGATACAAGGTGGGAATACATTACTGAGCAGACCAAAGGTCGATCCCTACTATCTCATTACGAACGTGAGTGCTTCGCACTACTCTCACCAGTTTACCTCAGGCGTCGTTTTAGAATCTGCTGGATCGGCTCCGCGTTAACGTCGATGGCCAAATTTCACTTGAGAACCCGTTTCGATGGGATGGTACAGGTACTTCATGGAACTACGACGAGATCCTTCTGGCTTTTGCGAGGGGGCACGTGGTACAAATAGGATCAACGGACATGCGATCGACGGCCCCATTCTTTGGTTTGGGTGTTGGGGGTATCGCAAGTCCGTCTCTCAACGGCTTTGGTGGTGTACCTGAGAGGTTACCTGTGTCCGAGACATGGACCATCAAGCTCACCAAGGTCGCTGTACTCAATCGCAAAGATGATATGTTGGAAGGGGGGAAAAAGCCATCGAACCGCAAGTGGCGGCCATATAGTGTCGCACTTACGAGATCTCAGCTTCTTCTTTTCCGTGATCTATCATGGTCATCAACACTACTTTCATGGAACGATTCGCCAAGGAAACCTCCCATACCGTCAACATTGTTCAAGCCTGATGAAATTATTTCCTTGGATGATGCACTGGCAGTTTTGGACCGATCCTATAGCAAGGTGAGCCAGTTCACACTAAATTCATCTAGTCCTCACCTCTCTGCACCACAGCACTTGAATACTTTTCGCCTCACCACTCGTGATGGTCGTCATATTCTCTTCCAGACAACTGAGGAGAAAGAGATGAATGGATGGATATCTCGTATTAACTATGCGAGTGCCTTCAAAACCACGGGCATACGCATGCGATCACTCGGAATGACAAGCAAAGTTCTTGAGCTCACCGGAGTAGCTGCTGCCACGTCACACCTTCATGACTTGCAGCTTCCAAATTTCGGTCAACCAAGAATGCTGACGTGGGATCACCGTAACATCTCTGAACCAATGGATAGCGCTCCTGGTGATGGTGGCTCGTACGGTGGGTACTCTGCAGACACAGATGGTTGTCAGAGTGAAATAGCGGATTTTTCTGTACCCGGGGTCGAGGGAGCGTCACAATTCAAGGAGACGTTTGATACAGTGAAAGCAGAATTAGCCGCTGTACGCATTAGCGCCGGAGATCTCTCGGTCATGGAGAAGCCATACCCGGTCGGGCCAGAACCTCCTCGTCTCGCCTCCAGATCCCATACGATACATACTCGGGTGAAAGATCTGGAGGATCGTATTTGCGCCGCCAATGCACAAATCGATTCTAGCATGCACATCGCGAGAAATATTGGGATTTTGACGCCATTCCAGAAATCCACCCGAGATCGTTTGCAGGATACTATCCAGACCATGTCCAAGAAAATACAGGCAATGCGCTTAGATGTCACCAAACTTATCTGTCATCGCAACATTCTTCTCAATGACCTCGCTGTTGAGGAGAGGAATTTCAAACAGGCAACATCGCTCGCTTTGCAAGCTGCGACCGAAACGTTGCAGCAGCACTACTCCGAATATACCTCGCAATCATCATTCTCTACTCAGGAACTTCGACCCAAGAGTTCGTTTCACGAAGAGACTCCTCGAACAGGCTCGCAGTCCTTCGACTCATCCACTTATGAAACATTCCGTTCTGCGTTGGACTTTGGTCCTGATTGGCCATCGTCGGGCGAAGCGTTTGCCCCACCCTCACTTTGGGGGTCATCGATTCTTACCACCGATTCACCGGTCACACAAACATGTAATAGCCCGACGAGCTGTTATCCATCCCCTGACGAAACTTCATATTTATCATTATCCACCACCCAGTCCCTGCCAGACACATCCTTGCATGAGAACCTACCCGCAGCACCCGATTTCTCAGAGGAACAGGCGGAGGAATGGAACAAAACCAGAGCGGCGAAGCGCGTTTCGCTGATAAAACTACCATCGGATTTGCGAATGTCGGTGATTGCTAGCAAATCTTCCCGTCATCCCCAAGGTGACAACTTGTTGAAAGAGGATAATTTTGCTGTTGGGGACGTTGGTCACCGGACTTGAGACAATATGCATGTTTTATTACCACTAGCTCGTATTCATCTATGGCTCTATACCCATGTCAATTTGACCTACCAAGTCGTTGCTGCTCCGCTTCGGCAAAACAACCGTGATAGGAAATGCTGTGTCATCGCGTCATGCGACCCATCAAAAATAAGCGCTTAAGCTCCAATCTAACTTTCCGTAGGTATTGATGCAGCATGACAAAAGAATCTGAGAGAGCCTCCGACGGAAGTCAAGTCACAGTGCGTCCCTCGGATTGTCCGGTGACCACTTGCAATGTGTTGCCGCCCAGTGAATGACGAGACTGCGCTTGAACGCTACCTGAGGTGAGTCCGTGGAACTAGTAGTGAAGTTACGTGCTGACTCAAAAACCCACACTACCAAAGGCAGCTTCCCACCTTTGTGCGTTTCTAGGTTACAAGGTGTCCAGATTTATCCCAGCATTTCCAGCCCCATGATTCACTTGCGTGAGTCCAAAAACCACATGTAGATCTAGGTGTACCTCGCGAATGCCGCCTATGATACATAATACTTCCCCGTTCACTGGAGTAAGCAAAAGCGCCAAATACATCGAAAGATGTCGTATGAAACTGCTAGTTCCTCGTCTTCTCGTTCCATACCCCCTCCTGTTCTTCCCCCCTGCCTTCACCTGACTAGTCCGGAGGAGAATAATAACACCACCAACCGCCCTGGAGGCTCCAAGCTCACTATAAGGAGATTTAGACGGGCTTTTCACAACCTTGTCTCTCCAAGATGGTTTGGCACGGTAGCTCCCCTGGAGAGAGTGGCCGAGGCAATGGCAGAGGACGAGAATGCGGTTTGCAGTGGTAGGCCCTCGAATTCCTTGAAGCCCAGATCGCCTGGTCGTCCTACTTCTCAACCCTCGACGACATCCATTGTTTCTCAATCGACTGCTTCGCGTATTTTCTCACAAAAACACTCGCCGACAGCGCTGATCACGCCCTTCCCTTCGCTCAATGTCTCTGACATACCACCTAGAAGCCCCACAAACAAGTCTCCATTTTCCGCCGTCTTGCTTGCTGGGGAAGATGGAGAGCGTGAAGAAGACGATCCGGCGCTTGCACTCTGGCATACGGAACAACTGCACCGTGCTAGACTTGCAAAGTTGACCAGGCACCTGGGAGAGGAGATTCCTGCAGAAATGGTGCTAAGCCCTGCTTTACTATCCCGCGGGACTTCACGTTTCTCTGTTCACTCGCGTCGTGGTGGCTATCATCACAAACGCAGAAGCCTCGACCCTTCGGCATTCGTACAGGAGCCGTCCGTCACTGGATTTGCTGAAGGAGTTCTGCAAAGAAGTAAATCACTAAAGGGGCAAGGCGACATGCACCCCACACTGTCAATGACTGGCACTACCACTAAGACGCCAAGCACAGAGTATGTTGCCAATGGGGTTCGTAGTCCCGAAATTACGGTGAGATTGGAACTCAGGATGTTGCACGCTCTCTTACTTCTTCCACTCAGACAAACATGATAGCTAACCCAGCTCCGTCCACAAGCACTCACTCGAACCTGCCCGTGAATATTATTTCTAATGGTGTTGTTCCGCGCGAAAGGGCATCGGTGGACGCATATTCTGACAGACTTCTGTCGCGCTCTTCCCGTTCATCTGCTGAGATCTCCAGCGAGACCTCTCCATTCTACCACCATGCCTCCCGTGTCCCACCAAAGTCCAGGACACTTCCCCGGCGGCCTGCGACAGCTGACGCGAGTCGTCGCGTAGAAAAATTGACGAACTTCTTTGGCGTCGACTATGAAAATACTTCGGCTGTCGCCCAGGCTCTCGGAACAGCTCAGAAGCTCCAATTTTCATCTACGAGTGCGAGAGGAGACCTTGCTATCGGTATCCATGCCCCAGATTCGCAGCTCGAGGTTGATGTGAAGGTCAGCAAACCAGCTCGGTTTTGGAACGGTAGCGAGACGACAAAAAGCGTACATCCGGATGATGTGATGGACGAGCTCAGAATGATGAGAGCGTCTTAACACCTTTAAGTATGACATTGTGCACTGCTACTCATATATATGCACGGACTAGTTTATGTATCGGTGACTTGCTTGTACTTGATGAGGTGGAAAGCATTAGTCACGGTAGTGGCACCACAACCCTAACCCTAGTATTTTCAAACCTAAACCTAACCCGACCCTTGGGTTCTAACATCACTTCCACGGTCCACTGCAAAGGAATCATGGTGAGTGGTCCCTCTTCGCGGCAGAGTTGTTTCTAAAGACCTCACAACTATTATCTAGCCAATTTTCCAAGACGAGAGCGGTTTAGCCGTCAAGTTCTTTATACAAAAGGACATCCCTCAAGAAATACAGGCCGAGTTATGCGAAACAATCACTGTGAGTGGGCTTGGCACTGGGCTGGACCATAGATTTGACGTGCAACTCAGTCTCTCGGTGGCCGCGTAGAAAGCAAGGTGCCAAGGCAAGGCTACGTTTTAACCCAGCCCGGCACTGCAGAAGAGGAGCGCCTTCGCCTTTGTTGGATCAGTCCAGATCGCCCTGAGCGTCATTTCGTGCCCTACACCTACGTTGAGGCTTGTAAGATCGCAGGAATGCTGCTGAAACAGATATTTGTTGAGAAAGGAGTACCCATCAAGATGCACATACATCCTAGCATCGCAAATGTGAATGCGCGTGCGGCACTCAGCCAGCGCATCATGGTGAGTTGGGTGGTCATAACTGTCGTATCCTAGGGCCTTACTGGACTTTTTGGTGACCCAAGCATTCCGGAGGAGATCCCACTGCATCCCCTCAGTCTGCTCGTGTAATCCTCGCAGACCCGAACACAGAAGTTTTCCAGCATCTCGTCAAGTCGTATCAAGGCGTCCCAGATAAGTACATCGAGTCTTACTTATGGGTCAAGAAATGCGTGGAAAAAGGTGCACTTGTGTATACGCCACTGGTGTATAAGAACCCAGGAGGCCGGCGTCCTGGGGAAGAGTGAGTCCCCAGCACCCTCGTCGATCACAGGCGGTACTTATCACATTCAGGCGAACTCAATTTACTGAAGAGGACGAAGAACGTCTATGTCAGTGGATAGCAACCAAAATTCCTTACAAGGAAACGGGTGGTAGAACTGGTAATCGTCTATACCAACAACTATGTGAGATGGTGGGTCGTGAGGATATGCTCAACGGTCCCATTTTGATACCTCCTAGACTGTTGACCCGGAGTATGCGTGGGTAACTCGACACACATGGCAGTCATGGCGGGAGCGTTACAAGAAGAACTCGGTCCGCTTGGACAACATGATTACCGCGATTGTGGACCAGAAAAAGCCGGCCCACGGAGAAAAGGGACAGTATGGTTACGTTCGACAGGCAGAGGAAAAAAACAGGCGTACAAGGAAAAAGCGCACAAAGCCGGTGGACGAGTCGCTTCAGGCGGATCGCGCAGAAGGACAGGTAACAGGGTGTACCGACGGCAACGTCAATCCTACTGTGCCGATCATTCTGTTTACTCCCGAACAAATCTCCAACGAGCCACAGGCTTCAATGTCGGGGATTCGTGCTCGACAAAGCCCTGATGAAGAGGAAATGGCAGACGGTGAAGAGAGCGAAGAATGGCACATTCGAGTTGGCAACCAATCTCCCCCACAGTGGGGGAAACGGAAGGCGGATGACGAAGGTAGCGATGAGCCACACGCCACAAAGAAAACGAAAACAATGTGAGGATTTTCTTGTGGAGTCGAGCACCGAGCTCAAGAGCCTTACAGCGTTTCAAGCCCACATTCCGATACATTCGTGGCACCAATCACACTCGCCTCAGGAGACGGACAGGCGGTGGTCCCGCTCCATTGCATTGATCAAGCGATCTATGACATAGCCAACGAATTCAGGTTCACTGTACAAGAGGTAAAAGAATTCTACGACAAGTGCGGTGAAATGGATCGCACTCGGACACGATTTCAGAGAATGCGACAGTTGCTAAACACTGTTGAAGATAGCATCGGTGATGGTGCTGGCAGTCTGTAGTCAAGCGGTGTTCTTTCCTACTTCCACTTGCCGTTCTTACATGTACTTGCAGCCCCTAATAGATATATCATAAACTGCACACTATGGCATGTCGTTCTCAGCAAATTTAATGTAATCCGCCGCTCGCACAGGTGCGGAGGGGCTATCAAATGGTTTCTTGCGTCTGGGTACCAGCAATGTCATGCGCTTTGTCGCGGAAAAGGGGCATTTACTACTCACTTTTCTCCGGCAGCGACTGATGGGAATGAAGCAAAAAGATCTGGGTGCTTGGGAAGGGGTGATTCGCTTTGTGTAATCCGTTAGTGAAATGGAAACCACAACGATGACAACTAACCTAAAATAAGGGTGACGCAGAGCTTCTTCAGCAGTTATCCGTTGTGCTGGATCATATGTCAAAAATGACATTAAAAGATCAATCCCCGATGTTGTCATGTACTGGAATCGCTGGCGAAATTGGTGGCCATGTGGGGCAGGGAGGGTGATGGTCTTGGCGAGGGGAAGACTGGAGTACTCCGGCCAAGAGGAGCTTGTGGGAGGGCCGAGGAGCTTGAAAATCATGGAAAGGAGTTCGACTTCTCCTTGAGCCTGAAAAACAGGCTCTTTTAAGAGCAATTCCGCGAAAATACATCCAACAGACCACATGTCGATGGCAGTTGAATATTTGGTAGCCCCCAAGAGGATTTCTGGGGCACTGTGGACGCGTGTAAGAGAAGACAGAAACAAGATAGATGCCACCGTAAACACACCGGTACCATAAGGTCACCACTAGTTGTGTCAAACCTCCGACCCCGACAGGATCACCGTATCTTCGTGCGAGACCAAAGTCGGCTACCTTGATCATTCCGCGGTTGTTCATGAGCAAATTACTGGTCTTCAGATCGCGATGTAGAATCCAATTGGAATGACAATGAGCAACAGCGGATAATAATTGCAGCATCAGAGTTTTGATTTCCGATTGCAGGAAGGGGGATGGCATCAGGGTCAGGAGTGTCTTGAGATCATGCTCGATAAAATCCATCACTACGTAGACTCTTCCGGTGGACTGTGTTGATCGCAACCTCGAAGGCGACTGGACAGCTGGACTCACTGTGTCAAGGTGTCACCAACGACTACTTCGCGAATTCGAACTACATTTTCATGCTGACAAGCCATGAGAGCGCTGATCTCACGAAGTGCGGTGATCGGGAAGCCATGTTTTTCCTCGTCGAGCTTGAGCTTCTTGAGGGCAACTATGTCCCCAGTATCTTTGTCTCTGGCGCGAAATACGACGCCATAGGACCCTTCTTCTATCTGATTGAGTCGTTCGTAACAGTATACAGAACGGGACGGCCGAATTTGAGGATGAGAATTTCTGAGGGGTACGAAGATGCTATGTATGGTGGGCTGGGTTGGGCGAGATCGCTGAGACGGAGAAGGATCCACAGGAGTAGTGCGGGCACTCCGAACCGACTTTATGCGACGTTTGAGATATTGTTGACGCCTTTGGACTGCTTCGGCCTCGGTATCTTCTTCGTCCCACTTCGAGCGTTTCCGCGACGGTGTGGGCGTCGCGCGCTCAGCATTCGAAGGCAACGATGAACTTTGCATTCCCAAGTTGCATCCAACCCACCAACACTGGACTAGAGTCACGGTCACGTGCAGTGGTCGAGCTCAACCCCCACACCAAATCCCGAACTCGCTCTACAGCGTACACCAAGGATGGACAACACTATGGATCCAGAGTTAGCCTCAGAGATGGTCAAGTTGCTCGCGCAAGAGCTCAAGGTCGTCAGAGCCCAGCTTCGCGAAGCTGAAAGGGTAGGCCAGTTCTGTAATTTCCTCGAGCTCAAGCCAACATCTCCATCTTCCAGAGAACCTCCACTACTCCGTCCACGGGCGGCCCTTCGAATAGGATGACGCATGAGATGGCGCAGGCACTAATTTCTGAGAACGACTTTCTCAAAGCGGACAACGTTACCTTCCAGGAAACGATAGCCAGGCTTCAGGATGAGCTTACACAAATATCCTCCATGAAGTCAGAGGAAGACTTATATAACCCCTTGCAACATGCAGAGGTGGTGATGCCTATAGCAACTTGTCGACCACGGACGACTAATATGCCTCTCCTTAGCCGATGTCTCATACGAGTGGAGAATTCGCCAAACTACTTGCTGAAAATGAAGACCTCGTCCGCGGAAAGGTGATTTTGTGTTTTTTAAAATCATGTCTACAAGATTACATAGGCTTCGGCGCAGGAGGAGGCTTCACGGAATCAAGAAAAACTGTCAATCCTTCAAGAGAAGTACAGACGGACGAAAGCTAAAGTTCATGAGTACAACGAGGTTCGTAAAATGCGACTGCACTACGACATGCACTGGAGTTGTAACGCTACCACAGATTTTGAACGAGCTTCGCGTCGCTCTCTCGAACTGTACTCTAGAACTAGAACAGGTCAGCCTGGTACCCTGTCACGAGCAAGTAATTAACGACATCACGACAGTCGAGAAAAGCAGTAGTTCCTGAAATTGATTTTAGAGACTTTCTGAACGACTTCCCTTGCGAGCCTGTGGAGGGTCAATTAGAGTTGTCTTCGACTCGATCATACACTCACGATGTTCGCGCCAAGCTCCACAAGGTATAGAGGCACCACGTCAGATTAAGTCCACGGTACTTACCGCATTGAATGACAGGGTGTTACGGACGTTTGGTACGCATTGATCATGGAAAGAGGCACATTCCTCTTAATATCTTACCAGTAAAGGACCTTACTTCATCAACTGTCATGAGGTAATTTGGTCTCCGTCTGGGATTGCGCTAGGTCTCGTTGTCAAACCAACTTTTCAATACAACCCTAAAACTCGCACTTGGATTAAACGCGAGGATAATTTCGACGTTGGTAAACAGATGGATGTATGCTATTTATCAGGCCAAACATCTCGCTACCTGGGCACATATGAACGGGTGGGAGACCCAGCTACCATGATAATTGCACCAGAAACCTTGGAATATCTAGACCGCAAAGTGCGTGTGCATTGGAATACGGTTCCCCAGAGGCTGACATAGTTGCAGAAATTGAATTATGTTTCAAACGGCACGACACTGTTTCCGGACTTGTTACCTCCCTTCCAGACGCGGATGATCACGAATATGTACAAGCAAGGGGTCATCAAACTTCAGTGCTTTGGGATTCGATGCGTTGCATTTAACCAGACTTTCGCTGAGAAACTCCAAGATATATGTACATCTTCCGTACAGCGGAATCTGCCAGATAGCACTGTCATTCCTACATCAGCAACTACCAGCGGGAAAGCTCGGAAGCGGAAACGAGACGCGAAATCGACGGTCCATTCGACCAAAAACAAGAAGAGGTATGAACCTTCACCCGCGATTTCATAAATCCTTTGTGAATGTTTTTCAAATCTCTAGGAAACACTGACCTGTCACATATATTCATGCCATGTAACCTTCCAAACATTCAAATAATTTCACAAGCCTTCCCTTGTAAACCATGCTTGTAGATTATTCAGCACACCATGGAGGCATGAACCTTGATGTCAAGACACTTGCGTAAATTGTGCAGAGTTTCTCCAGTCTTGAATGAAACACTACTGCCTTCGTGGTTAGTTCGCTGCACAAAAGGCTGGATGCAAACAATTCCGATGGCTTTGAACAGGTCCTCCAGGATCCAAGTCAATCGGGGTCCGGTGAGTTCAATGGCAGGTTCAGAATTTATCTCCAACAGCTTAACCTGGAAACCAGCGGATTCGTGCGAGACCAGAAAGTCAGCGCCATAGAGCTCAAAGGCATTAGGTAACGGCTGTAGACAATGATTAAAGGACCAAAAGGACCGGAGGGAGTAAACTATCATACCTGGAAGTGTATTGGTTGGTCGAGCGCAGCCCTGAATGTTTCTGAAAGCGTGTCAGCCATCTGCTGTTTGATCACGGCGACGTCTACAGCGTTCAACACATTGTTACTCGATTCCTCGCCGTCAGACAATACACGACACCCGATCAGCTCATCCAAAAGACGCACATTCTCCTCCCCACGATGGGTTTGCAAGGAGGTGTTGGTCAAGTGAGGAATGAGGGAAATGGTCAGCCCAAGGTCGGAGCGCATGGGAGTGTGGTAGGGTTCGGCGGAGAATAGTGCGAGAATGCGTTCGTACATGAATACTGTTAGAGCGCCGGAGGCAACAACGTATGTCCGCAAATGAAACTGTCAGACGAGTGTCATTTGAGGTGACGAAGGCACGGAGGGAAACAAAATGACTTTGTGACCCCGGAGATCGTATGGTGGCCGGGCCTTAGTCGACAGTGGGACCTCGTTTGGATCGACAAGTAAAGGAGTAAAAATGTACTCCTGGATGTGCACTCAGTTTGGACCCTCATGATATCGATATCACTGATACCTGAAGAACGAAATGCCTAAGTTGAGAGGTCATGACAGATGTGGTTGTTTCATCTGCCTCGTCGTCGTCAGGATCGCAATCGAACTCTTGAAATATACTGTGTAAGGCATCTTTGCTGTCGAAAAGCCTGATACCCATCCCTCTGTCGGTCATGCCCGGTTTGAGAATGAACCATCGCTTGCTGTTAGCATCGAGCGTGCGGCCGAGGTCCCATAGCTCGTCGCTCCACATTTCGTCAAGCTCATCTGCGTAGGCAATATCGATGTCCCAAGTGAGGGGTACGGCTTTTGCGAGAGATGATTTGGGGCGCTTGACGAGATAGGATTGCATGCACCGGGCCAAGAAGTGCTTTCGAATGAGGGCCTTTCTGATTGTGTAAGATGATGAAAGGATATGGTTTGACTCAGAAGCGGTGAGGGCATGATCGATGCAGTCGTAGCTAGCCCATTGGATGAGGCTTGATGGTGGTGGTGAAGGGATAACGGACAGGATGGAGGTCGAGAGGCCAAGACCAGCGATGGAAGTACGGACGAGGGAGCTGGTGAGGGGAGCACTGGGCCAGGCAACGAAGATGGCTGGCTGAGCAAGGTTCATGGTGAACGTCAACCTCGGGAGACTCGGAAGCCCTCTTCATGGGTAACAACTACATCCTCTCCTTGACGCCAACCTTTACCCAAGGCCTTCTCCTCGGACAGTTATCCATCCTCCTCATCCTCGTCCTCGTCCTCAAATACCTTTTCTTCCTCCCGCAAAGTGACGAATCAGAAACTCCAATTTTCCATCCGTTCAGCAAGCCGGACAATTCGTCGCGAACACGTTCACCACCGCCTGAAACCGAGACTTCCCCAAAGGACACAGAGTCGGCCAATTGGTTTAACTCCCTTGCTCGGCAGGTCCGTCAACCTTCCATGCCGTGGCGTGGTGCAGTTTCATAAGCTTTGGGCAGGTAGCTGACGTCTACCGGGCAAAACTGCAAAGCGGATTACAAGGCTCCGAAGGGAATGAAGTTGCCCGGGCTCGAATAGAAGCATATGCCAATAAAATCCGCCCTCGCAGTTTCCTTGTTTGCTTCCCTTTATTTTCTTTTGTCACCTTCCTCCCTGAACGATTGTATCTTCGCATCCAGGATCACATTACTATCCATGCAGTGGACCTCGGAGACTCGGCGCCACTGCTGTCCAACGCTCAGCTCGTGGACGGTACGGGGGAAACGAGCGTTTTAACCGTCAGTATCCTGCACTACGTCCCGCTCAGACACTGACGCGCCACAGTCCGTCAAGTTTCACATGTCCTACACCGACAGCGTCTCAGTATCGCTTTCCACTGCATATTTGTTCAACTACCCAATGTCGTCCTTTGCACGGCTCCCCGTTTCGCTCACAATATCCCTCGATCTGTTCGAGTCTTCGGCGAGTCCGCGTTCGTCTGGCCATGGTATATCTACTCATGAAATTTCTTAGGTTACTATTGCACCCCCATCGCCCTTTTCATCCGAGCCCGTTTTAACGATCTCTCTCCCTTCAGAGTTCACTCTTAATTTGAAGACCACATCTCTGATGGGTAGTCGCGCCATGCTAAAAGATGTCCCAAAGCTGCACGAACTGATCGAGCATCAGGTTCGTAGAGCACTCACTTCCAGAGGGACTTGGAAAATAGTCCTGCCTGGTCTTGGGAATATAGTTGGAGTCGCGGAAAAGGTGCAAGGTGGGGGTGCAGAGTCATTATAGTGATTACGGGGTTTTTCTGTTCCAACTGTCGGTGGCTGATATCTGGCTTGTCGTCCGTTGCATACTTTCTAGACTCAATTGTACACCATATTCCCCCCATGTCTTCCCGTGGATCCCAGTGCCTTGCAACACAGGTTACACAGCACCTGTCTATGCAGACTAAACACAAAGTGTGTGGTGGCTGAGAAGTAACGCTGCACTTCCAAAATACAGTTTCCAGCAAATTTGACCATCGGGAGATCAGTGCTACCAGGTAGCACTTTACGTGGCCCCACGTACCATTGTGGGTAACATGGCTGAATTAGACAACCGCTGTACGGTTAATCCCTGCCTCTTTCCCCCCTCCTCGGCGTGCCCTTCCATTCTTCCTTGGTGGCCTCTCTTCGTCTCACCAGCATCTTGTTGTCATCCCTTAATTATCTTCCCAGATCTCGCATTCTCTCTTTCACAATGAATATGAACTACAATGGATCGTCGTGTCCCGTCTGCAATAGACGGATTATGCCAAAGGGTTTCACCGTCTCTGTCGCCCAACCACCCGCCGTGCGCGTGATCGATTGATCTCTGGTCCTCCCACTTTAACTTCTGCTTCTCACAAGTCTCAGTCTATTCTTAGTTCCTGTCAGCTCACCCACCTTCCAGCCTCGAAAAAAAAAAAGCGATCTCAGCGCGCACCTCCTGAACAACGTCCGGCACCATACGCGCATGGCGGCACAGGGCAGTGGTCTCGTCCAGGGGACTGGTCGCGTGAAACCAAATGGCGCGCACAAGTGCTTCGATTCTTCGCAAACAGAACTCGCACCTCACTCTCACAATCTCAGATTCAGCCCCAAACCAAGCCCACCCCATCGACCAAGGGCCTATTCCCCTTTATTGTTCCGATGACCGATTTGAACAGATTTAACGGTGCTCCTCCAATCGCCTACCATCCTGGCCGCGCCTCTTCTCTGCCACCAGTCCCCCACAACTCCTTTGAGCGCCCAATATCCGGTGATTTCGGGGACGAGTCTTGCAGGGGCACACCACTTGACTCGTGTTTTTCGCCTTCATCCGACATCATTACCAGTGGCAATTTACCACCTCCCCAAGCATCGCCGTGCTTGCCGCGATATATGGCTGTCCTCCATCACCTTCTCCGCCACCAATTCAATTCTCCCGTCCAGTCCACCACCGCAGCTGAGCCTAATTCCCGTGATAACTATCAAGGAAGTGTCATGATGGCCGCCAAGTGAATTCAGGCCCTTTGCGCAGCCCCTGCCATGAAACGTCCAACATCGTGAAATGAATTGCTGTTTCATATGATCACGAGCCAGCGTGCTTTCATATCCAGGCATGTTGCCAGAGATGCCGATGCCGATGCTTGAAAGAGCTCGCTACCCGGACTCCTGTCTCCCGAGCAACCACGAATTATCTGAGGATGATACCAGAAAATCATTTAGCTTCACTGGTAAATTCCAATAAATGAATGAATCTGGTGCATTCGACCATCACAGCTTCATCGGGCAACCTTCGGCGCCCCCGCCACGTGGACTTACCCCCACTCCCAAACTTCATACAGTCACTAGTTATCCCTGGCAAGTGAAAGTTCGTTTAACCTCCCGACCAACTACGAATCTCGCGAACTCTCGCTAAGAGTACTGAATGGGCTACTGGTACGATTACTCGAAATCGATGAACGTCAATGTGTCGAACTAAGAAGGACTCGACACATGATACCGGCGTGAGACCACCCGTGCTCACGAACTTGGAGTACACGTGAACGTTTGAACCTCGACAACTCACCCATCCGAGCGGTCGTGCAACGAAACCATTGAGCCGAGCATGTCAGTGCACAAAATGAGTGCGCGACCACGCGCAACTGGCCTCCGAACGATGAAGACGTGCCGAGAGACGTGAAGAATGATCCACAGTGATTGGAGATAAATCGAACGGCAGGAGCTCGGAGCAGATATCAAATCTCAGCATGGTGCCGGGAGGATGTAGGGATGCATGGAGTCAATCGAGAGGCGTCAAGGGCGCAGAAGAAACGACGACGAACGAGAAGGCGGATGAAAGCGGTGAGGATGGAAACTACGGCGTCTATGGTGACCCTCGCATCTCCTTCACCTTTTGTTTGGCACTTCGACCCGTAAGGGGTTAACACATCGTGCATCCAGATCTGCCATTGAACTTTGCAAGTAGAGTCAAACATCATGTCGATGCGCGAATATCAATATTTGGCACCTGCTGAACCCAGTACACTCCGAGTAGGTGGTCACCACCTGTAATAATTGAATGCAGTGATGGTTCGATGCAAGGTACCTAGATACCAAGCTCATCTACCCATCATTCTACTTCCTCGACGGCCTGATCACCCTCCAGGTTTTCAACTTCGATCAAATCTACCCATGTGCTCTGAGTAAAGCGACTTTGAGTTTTCACCTTGGCCATGTAGTCTGGAGTGGCCATCACTGCGACGGGAAAGTGAAGCTCGTAGTTGAACTCCGATAGTGGTGTAGGCAAGACGTCGGGATACAAAGATGCGTTCGAGAGAGGTGGTGATGCAAGAAAAAGACCTTGTGCGGGGTGTGATGATATATATGCCTGTGCAATTAAAGAAGCAAAACCACTGGCGAACACTACGGGTGGGAAGGGATACCCCAATAACTGTAGTTTCGCTCTCAACTCCACCCGCAATCGTATGAATTGAAAATTCCACAGCGTACAAAATCTGCTTACCATTCGAGCAAAG
Source organism: Lanmaoa pseudosensibilis (assembly GCA_038092875.1). Taxonomy (NCBI): domain Eukaryota; kingdom Fungi; phylum Basidiomycota; class Agaricomycetes; order Boletales; family Boletaceae; genus Lanmaoa; species Lanmaoa pseudosensibilis. The sequence goes on along the minus strand of JBBPRF010000064.1, from coordinate 21,573 downwards.
CTCTATGAGCTCCTCAGAAGTGGAGGTGACACCGGATCCTGATGGTCGTAAGAAGTGGCTCTCTATGCAGGTGAAGCCTGTCTCGGCCAGAACGGACGAGTACGCAGAATTTCTGGAACGGATGGCAGGTTAAGATTGTCTGATAGCAGGTTTGAGGGATCCTTACACAGTATGTTGCCGAGGTGCCCATCCCTCGGCCGAACAGAACACAAGGGGTGTTGGGGCTATTCGTGTAGCCGAGGGTGATGGTCGTTTAACAATGATGGAAGACACGAGCCTGTAGAGGGCAGGAGTTCGGTATCGAAGTGCAACGTGCCGAGTGAGCAAGGTGGACTGATGTATACAATTCATGTATTTCAGACAGAGCAGCCAGAGTTGATCGCCTCGGGGGACCCTTGGCACTTGGTTGCTTCAAACGGCCGTCGACTGTAATCTAGTACTCGAACAAAACCATGTCGTCAGCCTCGTCGAACATCGTCTTCGACGACATATTCACTATCAATGCGATCGACAAGGAGGGAAAGAAATTCGACAGAGGTACAGGAGGCCCGTGCAGTCGTTCGCAACATACTAATCCGACTGCCAGTGTCCCGGTTATATGCTCGCTCCAAAAATCACGACATGGACATGACTCTAGATTATAACGTCGAGCTATTCCCTCTCGCCGAGGGTCAAAGTTTTGCTATGGCACTTGCTTCATCCTTGATCCCATCTGGCGGAGGTGATGGTGCCGAAGCAGAGGACAAGGACAGAGACATCTGGAGACCCGATGGGAAAGGCATGAAAGGATTAGAGGAGGAGTACGACTATGTGATGTATGGGAAGGTAAGCAAATCATGGTGAGGACAGACTTCGGTGAATGAGCAGCGGTGCAGGTGTACAAGTTCGACGGGGGAGGAGAGATTGTGTATGGTGAGCTCCGGCGTCTGCTGGGCAGTGCACTTACGCTTTGCACAGGACCGTATACGCATCGTTCGGTGGTTTGTTATTGTCACTGGCAGGTTCTTTTCGACACATGGCTGGCATTGTTCTCGGTGACCCCGTCTTCATCCTGCTCAGAAAATAAAAAATAAAACGCGAGCTTCGCTAGACTCGAGGGACAAACGGCGATATTTCTGTACGTTGACGCTATCTTACAATAATACCTCTGTCGTACACACCCGACGCAGTCAAGCATCCATGTCCTCCAAGACTTGTTTGGAATGCTCCTTTGCTCCCTCCGAAACGTTGGGGTTCTTCAACGTGGCCTGTGTGCACGTCAGCAAAAGATCCAAACGAGACTCTCGCATTGGATGCGCAAACCTTGTGACCACCAATAACATTACCTACATTCCTCCCCTCATCGCCACGACGTTGTTGCTCGGGCAGCTCACCACGGCTTTCCATTTCGTCGAGTACTTCCTTCGAATGCCCCTTGGCCTCCTCAGAGACATTGGGGTTTGCCATCGCAGCCTCTGCAACTGTCAGTTAGCGGCTGCCGATACCAGGACGTGGGTTGGGGCGTACTGTGACCTCCGGCGACCTGTGCGCTATGTCTCAGCTTACGATGCTCAAATGCCCGAAGTAGGACTTACGTTTCCAAGATTTGCCATATTCAAAATGTTGTATGAGGATGTGGTGAGAGGTGCAGTTGGGGTCGAGGAAGTACTGAGGATGACACCGAGCACACCTGGCCTTATATATGTTTTCTGGAAGGCTACGTCACCGCCAGTCGTCGAAATCGCAACGCTGGTGTATGCGCTCATCGATGAAGTCACCACCATCCCGAACGTCTACTCACGTGACTGAATCGCACCAGGAATACATTTGAAACAGTATTCTTTGAATGCCAACTATCCAGCCAAGTATTCAATGTCAAAGATTGGAATACCACACCGAACGTCACGCCTGCGGTGATCTAGGGTGGCAAGACCTTTCCAGGGTTCATAATACTGAGCGGGTCAAAGACCTGCTTGATTTTCCTCATCCACCCTATGCTCACATCATTCTTCGAGTATCGGAGTGCGCTGGTCTTCATTGATCCAATACCATGCTCTGCAGATACAGAACCTTTGTGCGAAGCTATGCAGCATTCATTCACATGGTCAGCTTCACCATCTCATGGAAGGCAAAGCTAGAACGCACCAACGAGCTCATAGATGAATGGCTCGAGAGCAGCCTCCAGTTCGGGACGGTAACCATGTTTAGCGATGACGTTCAAGTGAAGGTTCCCTGCAAAGAGCGTAGGTGAGATGAGTCCAACCATCTGTCGCATGAACACTTGCCATCACCAACGTGTCCGTACCCCATCACCTTGGAGATTGCGTGATCACCATAAAGCCCCTTTGAGATCAGACGTTCGCGGACGGTATCCACCACGCTTTGGAAGTCTGCGAGAGGAACAGAGACGTCATATTTGTACGGCTTCCCTTCCTTTTGCACGCATTCTGTCAAGCCTTCCCTCAGTGCCCAAAGCGAGGCGAATTGGCCCGGAGACTGTGAGAGAGTTCCGGTGTAAATGAGGGGTTCATCAGCTGACATCAAACCTTCGAGTAAGTTGTTCAGTTTCTGTTATTAGCCGTGTCCCTCGAGTTCAGCTGGCGGTCGGCTGATACAGCAAGGTGTAATTACCTCCGAATCATGCTCCTGGTTCCCACCGCTTGTCTCGACGAGGACGAAGCACTGTGCATCACCGACTTCATCTGGATTTAGAATGGGTCCCAGACCATGCTCAAGGCCCATATCATAGGCAGTGCGGTCGATGTACTCGAAAGCGGACAAAATTTCGCCCAATTGTCGCTTCACGGTCTGGAAAAGGGGAAGGACATTCTTGAAGTGGGGCAATGCCAGGAAGATATTATTGGATGCCTGGGGGGCCGGTGGGGTGAGAATGGATACACCCGTGATTACACCGAGCGTTCCTTCTCCACCGATAAACAGCTGCTTGAGGTCGTAACCTGCAGTAGGACTGAGATGGTGGGGGTCTTTTCGCACACGGGAGACGACGCACCAGTGTTGTCTTTACGTAAAGTAGACAACTGGTCGAGTACAGTACCGTCTGGAAGGACGACTTCGAGACCGAGTACGGTGCCATGGAGGGAACCATACCGCAAAAGCCGGAGACCTCCTGCATTTGTAGAAAGGTTCCCACCTATCTGACAACTTGACGAAAGTGAGTTTGAGAAAGGGGAGACGAGGGGGGTGTACAGACCTCCCTTTCGCGCCAAGGTCAAGTGGCATGATGTGATTGTAAGGGGCGATGTGGTCACTGAGAGATTCCAGGATGCATCCCGCGTCCGCAACCAGGATACCTGGAGAGAAACGATTGTATTTCGTTCGGGGTACGGACAGGGATCCTGATAGTTACCAGATACGGGGTCAAAGGAGCGAACATTGTTCATTGCGCCCAAGCTGAGAACGATTTCCTTTTGCAGTGAGATGCTCCCCCCAACTAGACCAGTGTTGCCACCTTGGGGAACTACGCCAATGCGGCGACTGGCACAGAACTTGACGATGTCACTGACTTGTTGTGTTGTATGGGGACGTAAGACGGTATTTGCTTGTCCGTGGTACTTTCCCATCCAGTCTACATTGTAAGGAGCGAGGTCATCGGGTGAGTTGGATTTTGGGGGAAGGGTAGAAAGGATCGCATTGGGTGGGAGTATGCTTGCTAGGTGAGTGAGGTCATCTTCTGTGACGGTGTTGAGATGCGCGAATGAAGGGGCGTTGTGGGCCCATCTACGGAAGATGTAAGCAGTCCGCGGAGCGAAGAGACGGAGGGAGAACATCGCACGCGAACAAGCTCGGGGAGTACTTGACATTTTGACTCCGGCCCTATTTGCCGATACACAGCATCACAGCGTGACAATGTGACAATGTCACGTGACTATAATCGTGGGAATATTAGGTCGGGAGGACATCATCCACTCCTCCGCTCGTCCACGGTGGGTTCTTCATCTCCCACTCCGTTCGTCGTGGGCTGCGCTTTTTTGCGCACGCTCTCGTTCACCACAACCACCACCATCCCTCCTCCCTAACAAATGCTCACCGTCCACGCTCAGTATCCCCAGAACAACTCACCCCCCGACGATGATCCCGGCCCTTCCAACCAGACAGACCATTCCCTGCTCAGAGATACCAAGGATTCGATACCCGCCTCGGACCCCACTGACTCGTCCCATCCCATCCCCTCCGCTGCACATCCCTCACCCGCGCAGACATCTCAGGAACCTACTGAGGCAGGCAGCATCCACAGCCTCCCCGTAGGGCATGTTTCTGCCCTTCATTCTCCTCCTCAGCGGCCGTCAACCGCTCGCTCTCCCCCGTCCTCCGACGCCTATACAACAAGCCCCGCCCAGCTACATTCCCAGTCATCCAGTGTGACAGTGGATCCGGCGAGAGATCGCCTGAGCAGACGTCGTTCAACCATGGAGGTAAATTCCCGTGCCCTTTTGCTCTTCGCAAACTCCCCAGAGCATTAAACTATGATCTAGTCATCGCGGTTTAACAATCGTTTCTCTGGCTTCTTCTCAAGTCTCATTCATCGTCGTGATACCATCACTTCGGCGAATGCTCGCCCGACTCATGAAGAACCACCAGCGGCACCTGTTGCAGTGCAATCCGAAGCAGACTCGAGGATACCCTCTCCAGCCCCTGCCCGGTCACTGACGCCTCCACCTTCACTACCTCCACCTACGCTCCATGAATTAGGCCTCTCATTATCCGCGATCACCCCCGACCTTTCGCCGTCCCACTTCAGTTCACCCCCTGCAAATGGGGCCTTTTTGGCCCCCCATTATCTCCTCCTCTGTCACGCACAAGGCTTGGATGTACTCCCTCTGGTCTCGCCCCCTGCTTCTCAGCCATATGCTCTTGTGCGTAGGGTCGCATTTAAAAGCGTCGTTGTGATGGAGCATCGCGGGGTGTTAGTAGCCATAGCGGGTCGCAGGGATGGGGTTCGAGTGTACGCTTTAGAGGAAGTCAAGAAAGCTGTGGAGTGGCGCATAGAAGTCGAAGTTCGTAGAGAACGAGAACGGTCCCGCAGAGAAGAGTCCAAGAAGGCAGGACCTGGGAACCTGAGCATTGACCAGCGGGATTCATCGGAAAAACGGGGCAAATTATCATTATCGGCTCCACCAATCGCTGAGATTCAACAAAACAGCAAGTTTACTTCGAGATCACCATCAATCACCAGTCCTGCCACTCCAAAGAAGCCGAGGCCACCAACAATGCAACCACTTTCTTCATTTACCCCTGTGGGCCAGCCTCCTCCTTACACGAGCGTGCCAGATAGCCGGCCGACTTTACGAAATCAGCAATCTTCAGTTTCAGTAAATATAGCTCGCTCCAGGCGGTCGTCACTGTCTTTGGTCGTTGTTCCTCCCGTTCCACCGTTGTCCCCTCAAATATCAAATGCGGCTACTGTTACTGTTCCAAGTGCAGTAGACGTGTCAAAGAACTCTGATTGGTTTGAAGCCAGCGATGACGAGGCTATTGACGTGTTAACGGCGGGTGCAAGCGGAAGTCAAGCATTGGATGAGAGGACGAGTTCTATTCCACCTCTAAGGAACGATGACCGACATGATAACATGGATGGCACCACCGCTGCACTTCCGGTTCGAAGTCACACGGTTCAATCCCACCGGAGGAATCGACCACCAAACCTTGATTTAAATCTTTCCCGTACGAACGCAGCTCCTGTGTGTCCAGTTGATCTTTCTCTGTTGCTAGCTTTTCTTACCATTTGCCAGGCATTACAGACTTCACCTGCGACAATTAATCAGAGTACTGCCATTCACGAAACACCGCCACAGCAGCTTTCTCCAGATGTTGATCCCGATGAAGATGACGACGACACTGCTACCGTTCCTGGTGAACGAATTACGCTCGCCCAAGCTCTGTTGGAAAGCAGGCTCCCAGAGTTACCTCCCGCAGGCACCACTCAGCCCCAGGAGCCTGCCTTGATTCATGCATCGGCTTCAGCGACAGGCGAAGATGGTTTCCCTGCAATATCTTCCTTACCAGATGTTCTTTCTTCTCATACCCGCAGCATCTCCAGTCGACCGGAAAGGCGGCGGCGACGTTGGTCCGTTCTCGGAAGTATTTTCAATCCTACAGGGTCCCAAGACATGAGAACGTCTCCTTCCCTTTACGATACGCCTTTGGGTTCTCCTGTGTCACCACCTTCTCCAACGATACCTGAGAGTGAAGGCAGACCTCTCGCGCGTTCCCTCTCTAATCGCATGCGACCCTCGGCGACTACGACCGGTCTTGCTCTCCGACCGTCCTCCTCTGGAGGCCCGCGCCCTCCCCATACTAACTCAATTCCACCTGTGCCCACTGTTCCTTCCACTCTGGGGTCGGCACCACCACACCGCCTTTTTCCGCGGATTTTCAGCACGGCGTTCAGTTCCCGCAGGTCAGATGATCGACCTCCGACGCTCGTGCTCAAGAACGTCGATATGGACTCGAGAAAGAACAACGCTCAATCCCCGCCGACTCCGCAAGCACCACCCCCAAAACTTGAATATGTCAAACTCCCCGGAACCAAGGGATCCCTTTTGATTAAAGCAGTCGAGACTCAGAAAAAAAGGTATGAGGAACATGCTGTAAGTTATTCTCTTCTAATCTTGTGATAGTTTCCTGGCCATTCTCTGCGGCGAGAATGGAGAGAAGGTGGAATTATTTGCTGGAACATATAGAACAGCTCTTGGCCTCTCTCGTACTTTTATTCTTCCAGACTCTCCCAAGTCCCTCGAACTACAACTGCAAGGTGATGACCTCGTCGAGGTCTTCTTGGTATTTTCACAGAATGTTTTCGGGTTGGAGCCTGCAACCGTGAGGGTGCGGGAAGTCCGTATTGGGCGCGCAGAACGAAGAGCCGCTCGGCGGAGGGTGAGGGAAATCCGGAATGGCCACACGGATCTTTTTGACACCGATCCACAAGTTCCTGAAGATGAAGACAACGTCAACCTCGGCGTTGGTGTCACCGTACAATCTGGCCAAGATCTACTTTCGCGCAACAACTCCTCTGCGCATCTCCCCGAGCGCGTCAACACTCCAACGGGAAGCAGTGGCCCACACGATTCTGCTCTGGCGCATGCTGAGGAACTGGTCGCCCTCGCTTCTGCCCAAGTTGGACCTTACACAACATTTCAGCAGTTATCATTCGCGCCAAAGATTCCTCTTGCTACTATCGCTGACGACTATATCATACCTCCAACATATCCTGATTTTCTCGGTTATCGCGCTGAGCATGAACCAGACACTTACGGGGATGGCAGAAACCTTGCGTCTATTCAATTCAATCCACCTGGTTTACCCATGCCAGCACCAGCACCTCCGTCGAGATGGTTCTATCGTGATCCCAAAGGTATTGTCCATGGTATGTCACACATTGTGATATACCGCAAAATCCTATTCACAATGACACAGGACCTTGGAAAGCAAGTTTGATGCAGGCTTGGTACAAGGACGGATTGCTTCCGCCCGATCTCCCTGTCCGCAAAGAGGAGGATAATGAGTATATATTACTCAGAGACCTCAGACAACAATGTGTCGACCCAGTTCATCCATTCCGGTCAGCCCCACCACTCGCAGCCATACAACCTTCGCCACCGTTATTTGACGCATCTAAACCGCTGCTTCCACCTATCTCTCTTCTGGTTCAGCCCCGGCATTTTGGTCCACCAGCATTATTCTTTTCTTCTCGGGGTGGGCATAGCACCTCTATCGTTGATGCTCGCGGACGTTCCGTGCTCAGAGGAAGATTCCTGTGGAGCGCGGACGAGGAGCTCAACTCCAAGCTGAATGCTCCGCGGATGGGAGACATAAAAAGAGTGGAAGCTTTTGATGTGGGAGACCGTTCTGTGATTGTTGCAATGCGGCAAGGAGGTCTGGAGGCGATGGACCTCGGCGACGCGCTGCTCAAACCGGCAGACGAGTCGCGTACGGTCCTACCACATTTTCTTCCTCCACCTTCAAATACCAACAGACGAGGACCTTTCGTATGGAAGATAGGGACTCCTGTCAGTTCTTCTACTGGCGGTGCTGCCCTGTCTGGGAAGGCAAAGACTGGTTATTTGGGAAGGAAAGCGAGCTATCCCCCAGGAAAATCTCCGTCCAAGGGTGAATTCACGACTGTCAATGACAGTGAACAAGAGTTCACTAATGAAATCGTCTTTCTTGGACGCACCGGTGACGACCTCTACCTATGTGAACGCAATAGTGGCGTCTTTAGGGTACTGAGACTCTGTCCTGATGCATAGGCACATTTTCATGTCCAGTCTTTTGCTAGTTCGTTCCTCACTTTCTGCACATTATCATCCACTATATATCTACCACACTCGCAGATACCTACGTTACCTATCTCTCATTCACGGTTAGCTATTCATAGTTTTGCAGCTATCTTCCGTAGATCAGTTTTCAAGATCTTGCCGGTGGATGTTTTCTATAAAATGTGGGCGTGAGCATGTGTCGTGGATTAAGATGGAGCACGTTCACCGGAAGTTTACCAACTACTTGGACCCACTCGGGACAGGCAAATCCCGGCAGGAGTGTACGCGCGTGGCGCTTCAACTCCACCTCTAATCCTGCGTGATTCCCAACCCACGTTTGAACATACTCTGGTCGGAGGATAACGAAAGCCATTGGGCGCTCACCCCACCTGGGGTGGGACCTCGCAACTACCGACACCTCGAGGACATGCGGATGGCTTGCAAGTTCTTGATACCGTGAGTTGGAATAACAACATGATAGGAAGTGACTTACCCAGTTCTATGGCAAGGCTCGACGCGTTCTATCAAAGTATAAACGCCATTGTCACACAATCAAGACCACCGCACTTACCTCCCCGCCAGAGATAATGATGTCCTTGCTTCTATCCATAATCTGTACAACGCCATTGGGATGCATCACCGCAAGGTCACCAGAGTTGAAGTACCCTCCTCTGAACGCCTTGCGGGTAGCTTCTGGATCTTTGAAGTACTGCCAAACAGTGTGATGTTTGTAGGGTTTCAATACGTAATGTATGGTATCTCTCACCTCTTTCATGACAATGTTGCCCCGCGTCACGATCTCACCCACCGTACGTCCATTCTTGGGGACGTCAATGAGTTCTTCATCATTCTCATGCCTTGGAGGATACACAACTCGGACGTTTTGAGCGGTGGCAAAGCTATTTCCCTGGCGCGCCATCAGCTTTGCACGATCTTCCAGAGATAGTGATGTCCAGGAAGGTTGATCGTAGCACCGCGTGAATGGACCGTAAGTCTGCGACCAAGGTAAACTATGATCGCTGGAAAGTGGTCAAGTAGCGTACCTCACTGAAACACGACCTCAAGTCAAACAGCAAGACAGACATAAGAAAGAAGGACCCACGTAAGGCCATATACATGGACAGGCTTGATCCCAATCTGCTCAAGCTGACCGATCAACTGAGCAGTCGGTGCGGATCCAGCAACTATGGCAGAAACAGGTTGCTGTAAAGGTTGCTTAGAGGCATCATTGACAATTCCAATCTAGTTGAAATCTGTTATGATGTGGTGATGACTCGTTGATAGAGAGACAGACTTGGACTGTTGGCGCACCACAGTAGTGCGTGACGCCAGAGTTAAGCAGATGTTTCCAAATCTGGGGATAGTCGACCTGTCGGATGGTGATCTACGTGGAGATGTCAGTGGCAAGAAACCAGACGAAACTGGCACGATAAAGACATACTTGGGTTGCACATGCAAAAACATTGGCCCAAGGGAACGTCCATCCTGCAGCATGGAACATTGGGAGGACCCTGCATAGAACGGATCATCTTGACAGAGTACCGAGTGAGGAGAGGAGGGAGTACCATAGGTAGCATGATTCGTGGTTAATTCTCAAAAACAAATATTAGCTTTGCTGTCTGACTATTAAAGTGAACGCCTACCTTGCCTCGAAAGCGTTCGCTATTGCTGCGAGGTACGAGCCTGAAACTCAAATTCAGCCATTAAACTGATACTCGAAAAGCACGAAAATAGACCTCGCAGGGTAGTGACGACCCCCTTAGGCTAGAGCAACATCAGATGATCATCTAGGGAGTTGGACATCCGAGCGCGCACTCTACCGGTGGTACCCGAACTGGAAGTGGGCTTAAAGGCGGGGTAATGCCAGTGTCAGGGAATGGGATCTTACGTGTAACACAGAACTGCAGGAACGTCTTCGTTGAGTTCTACATCAAGCCCAGCCCAGCCTCTCTCAGAACTGAATTTTCGACCCGCGCTCAGAAAGTCTTCGTATGGATCCCCAAGCCTACCGGTATCGTGGCAGACGATGGTAGCAACTCTGGTGCTAGGGATGAGATGCAAGTATTCGTAGTCAATAAGTATGAGTTTGGATTCGCTGTGCTCAAGAATGTAAGTAATTTCTAGAGGAGTAAGACGCGTGTTGATCGGGGTAAGGATGGCACGAGCGGCGAGAACACCAAAGTGGGCATCTACAAACCTGAGTCAATGGGGATGGGGTAGGAAATGATGGTGACATTTTACCTGCAATCATGGGGCTTGCAAGAGTGGCAGGTTAGTTGATATTTCCGAAGAAACACTGCGGGCGCTCACGAATTTGGAGCCAGAATCGCTACACGATCGCCTGGGCGAATTCCCGCCTGTATGAGGGCATATGCCAAATTCTGGATGCGTTGAGCCCTAAAGCATTGCTAGTTGAACAAAGCTAGGAAGAGCGTGTGATCCATTGAATCACCATGTACTATATGAGTAGAAAGCCGGCTGGTCAGCATCTGGATGGGCAAGGGCAAGCTTGTCCGGGTATACGAGAGCAGCATGAAACAAAAAGTTGATTGGGTTCTGTGGACGAGGGTGAGGCGGCAGTCGTGATTTATATTTACAAAGTACGAGGACGCACGAGGGGGTGATAGTTTACCGGAGCTGAATGCAGAGGTTTCTGCAGGTAACTGACGTTGTGCGGAGGTATACTCTCCGGAGTTGGGCGAAACGCGAAATTGGGCGAAACTTGCAAGGTCAGACTTGGATCACGACGCAAACTGGGTAGACGCACCGAAAGGCGACGACGACATTGGAGTACTAACTAAGTGTTCCCATTTTGGTGCCAGATTGGGCAAAGAGAATACAAGAGTAAACAAAGTCTCAAAAGCACAGCAGGTCCTTAGGCTATCCCGTCGTCGTCCGCCGAGTTTGACGTTTTGTCTATACTTTTTCATAGAGACTTTCTGTCTACAACCATGGCTGATGCTGCAGCAGGTTCTGTGGACAGATCTGTTCAAGTCAAACTCGTTCTTCTCGGTATGTCTCACTCCGTTCCCATGCTCGAATCGCTTCATCTTTTCCTCACCTCTCATCCAACTAGGCGAGGCTGCCGTTGGCAAGTCGTCCGTCGTTCTTCGATTCGTGAGTCGCTATCTCAAGGTCGCATAACATGGCTGGACACCCCATTTCCACCCCCTCGCAAGGTATCCAACGAATTCCAACCGAACAAAGAACCTACTATTGGTGCTGCGTTCTTGACCCAGAAATGTCGTCTAGAGGATCGTGTACTGCGTTACGAAATTTGGGACACTGCTGGCCAGGAGCGCTTTCATTCTCTCGCCGTCAGTCCGGCCACTCTCGTCTTATCTACCCTGACTATATTTCCATTTCACAGCCCATGTACTATCGCAATGCTCAGGCTGCCGTCGTTGTCTATGACGTCACAAAAGCTTCCAGTCTCGAGAAAGCAAAGTCGTGGGTCAAGGAATTGCAAAGACAAGCCAACCCCAATATCGTGATTGCACTCGCTGGGAACAAGGTTGACTTGGTCCAACCATCTGCCTCTCTCCCAGGCGCAACCCCCACATCCGAGTCTGAAGACGAGGCAGATGATGCCACCGCAACACCAGGGGAGGCTCCCAGTCCCGGTGGCGGCGAGGAATCACTACGACAAGTTCCTCGAGAGGAAGCTCAGGCCTATGCCACAGAGGCTGGCTTACTTTTCTTCGAGACCAGTGCCAAGACCGGAGAGGGTATCGTAGAGATTTTCACGGAAATCGGTCCGTTCGCTTTCCATGACTTTCCTCTTATCTCTGTCTAAACCTTATGTAGCCAAGAAAATACCAATCGAGCACATCTTGGCCTCTAACCGCGGCGCTGGCAGAAACGGCGTTGCAGGTAGTCGAGCGGGCACTTCACGGCAAGAAGGTGCTGTTAACCTGGAGGAAAACCAAGCGAAGGGTAAAGATGCTTGCAATTGTTGAGCTATTCATCTGTTATTATTCTGGAGAACTACCATCTTTGTCGTTTATCCCATGATTCATTACATGAACCCTTGACATATATGATTACGCCTCCAAACCTTCCTCTTGTAATTGCTTCCTTAATTCTAGTCGGTTATTGGACGGTAGACTCAACCATGGCCTAGTAGGTTACTGCTTGTCCGAGGACTGAACACAGGCCAGTCCAATCGATATACCCATGGACACGTTTCACCGATGATCATTATTGTGTGGAGGAATAAAGTCCACGTAAGGTGGAGGTCTCGCAACCTGCTCCTGGTCGTTGGGCGTCAGATAGGGGGGGGGCGCAGGTGCATGGGACGATCTTTGATCCACGACCTCACCAGCTTGTGATAACGAGTGGCGATCATGGGTGAACGAATGATGTGGTATGCCTGTGGAAGGATGGGCCTGAACAGAGCCAGACGATGTCGGGGATCTAAACACAGAATCTATGGAAGGAGGTGGGTCGGATGGATCGTCTAGAGGCGGGGGCGGTGGTGGTAGTTGCTCTTCTACAATCAGTCCCAATACTCGACGTGGTTGAGAAAGATCGACAAACTCGGTGACCTCCGGGTCTTGTATCGCCTCTTCAACCGAAGGCGGGGGGGTTGATGTCCGATGTAGCGGGTCAGTGTGGCCATCAAACTGTTGTGAAGAGGGAAAGCCAAAAATGACCCCTTCGCCGACTATGATTGTCCCTGCCACAGGTGTCGCAAAATGTTCTTCCGTGTTAGTAGGAATATATATCTCGTTCTCTGACTCCTGGAACGTGGGCAGACCAGTAGACGTGGATGCTTCTGATGGAAAAAAGGGCGGTGGAGGAATGTCTCTGTCTTCGAATGGAGGAGGAGCTCCATGTTGTGTATAGCTTGGACCAGCCTCTCCTTCATGATACAAAGGAGCGGAAATTTCCGTGTCTTCTTGTCGCACGGTCCTGAGTGGTGGACGATCATGCTTCTTTTGATATGCAGTATCTACCCATTCTTCGACCTCAGGTAGTGGAGCGGGTGGTGGGATAATGTTGATAGGAATGGGAATCGTGTACAGTGTTTCCGTCCTGCTCGTGATGTCGACAAAGGAAGCGTGGACATTTAATAAGAACGATACTTTGTGTAGAAGTGTTGTTTGTGTGATGGAGACACAATGTGGGACATTCTCCGCGTAGGCGTAATCCCCTTCAGCTAGAGACCTTAGACGATCAGGTGGGGAAGCAGACGGCGAGGTTTGATGTAGAACGAAGCGTAGTCGAACTGGATGCGTGGTATGGAACCTGCAAGATGCCCCAGAACGGGACATGATTGTTGTATATGCAGCAGTGAAGGGTGAGGGAGAGTCTGATAAAGGATCACTTGGTTTCTCCACGGCCGAAGAAAGTGCTACAGATGAAGGTCCCTCAAGGGGTAAATCGTTGATTCCATCTGTTGGTCGTCCCATAGCTTCCTGTGAAGGATTCTGAAACTCATGCTCCAAGTCATCGAAACACTTGACCTCAACTACGCGAAGAAGCTCCGTCTTGACATTACGGAGCCTGAGCCCTCCTCCCAGGACGAGCTGGCGAGGTGGAGGCGGCACCGTAACGTAGACAGGAATTGGTTCTCCGGCAATGAAAGTTGATTTTGGAATCTCAGCCTCCACGCGCACCGGATGATGTATTACGTGCTTCTCAGGTGAGATCGCAACGGTATGCGTATGTGAAGTATAGCGCCTCGTGTGCACCAACAGTTCTCTTGACATAGGGGGGAGTGTTGGATCCACTGGGTGCAGTGTCGCGTTTACCACGTGCATCACTGAGGAGTGTTGGGTGTGGACACATTGCGGCACATCTGGCATGAGTGGTATGGCGAATGGGAAAGAGGTCGGGATGGCTTCGAAAGAGTCAAGCGGGAATGAAGCTACGTCCATTTCAGAAATGCAGAGCTCAATTTCCTGTCCGTGTGCAGACTCTGTCGTGCGCAAAGACACGGACCTTTCGCCCAGTTCGGTCAGGTCATCACCAAGGAGGAATTGGATGGACTGACAGTTTCTTCCATACGCCGGGTTGGGCACCTTTGAGGTGCACTTCCCCCTCCATTGCTGCGTGTTCCCCTTCAGCGCCAACGTAGCCCTTCTGGAAGTTTATGCCGTCCAGGGCTGGTACAATAAGTAACTGGATACCAGACACGTCCGATGGGCAGTCACTGCGCAGGACATCGCTCGGGCCATGCTGAGAGTAGCGGGGAGGGGGAGCAGTATCAGCAGGCATGTGAACCACCTGCAGTACTGTAATACGCCGGTGGTGTTGGTTGTAGTTATGATCAAAGTGGAGAACGGTCGAGTATTAGATCATAACTGCGCGTAGTGTGGATCGCCACAGCAATTGCCAAAGGGTTGCTCATGCGCGAGTATTATAGATACATGACAGTAAAATCAGAGAAACATAGCATCAGAGCCCTCATTCTACCCTCATTAAACTCTCCAGCTCGGCAAACATCGTCTGATCCAGATCCCTCTGCGCGAGCAGTTCCCATGCAGCATCCCGACGGCCAGCGAGCATCCCCATCCCCTTCTCCACGTTTGTTTCTCCTGACTCCCCAAAGCCCATCCCAAACGCAAGTGTCGGTTGGGTAGCTTGAGAGGTGTCGAAAGCATCCTCACCACCATCGACGGCCTTCATTGCCTCGATTGCTCTGCGCGCAGTACTCATGAACCACTGTCGAGCCTCTGGCGAAGCATTGGTTACGGCAAACCTATGGGCCATGCGAAGCATAATCTGCGAGAAGTGAAGCGACCGATCCGACTTAATTTTTTGCTTCAATTCCGGAGGGGATAGGAACGCGATGGCGTATATTGCCATCGTGACTTTCTCAAGGTACGACAGCCACGATTCTCGTGAGAGAAATGCAAAATCAGGATCGCTCACTGGCAGGCGATAGACGAGAGTCTCTAGCAGACGCCACAACCACTGCTGTGGTATGACTGTAGAAAATATTTTCCGATTGTGATCCGGGTGGGCAATATGTGTGAAGACATCGAGGGCCACATCAGAAAGAGATGGTGGCTTGCAGTTGTGGAAAGGGATACCAGTGAGCTTCAGCATTTGCGTCGGAGGTATTGCATCTGCCGGTTCGATCAGAGTCGATGCAACGAGTTCGAATATTCGGCTGCAAATGCGGGTGGTGGACTCGGAGGGCGAAGTGGAATGGGGAAAAGAGATCATGACTGAGAGGTTGGACAGAATATTAAGAACATCCTTGCGGACGTTGATAACGTCAAGAATAGAGAGAGCAGGTGATGTTGGTCTCGGTGAACCACCCTCCTGCGGGGCGATGACTCCGCAAACACGCAATACCAACTCCAGCGTCCGGTTGTGCCTCGCCATGAACTGCATGTTGTCTGGGATGACAGACAGATTCCGGATGATATTCGTCACAGCAAGAATGACTTGACTTGACCGATGTCGGGGGCCATGATCCGTCTTCCGTGAGTTCTGCTCGCCTTTCAATCCCGCGAATGGCAGCGATTCAGTTTCGCGAGCAAGGGTTACCAATTCACGATGGCGTGGTATATGGGCATTGTCCGTCAGGCAATATTGGGGCGTATCAGCAATCCCATCGAATGCTTCTTCCTCCAAAAGATCCAACACTTCCTCCAAAAGATCGGTGCACTGCGCAATAGGAAAGCCCGAACCGGGGGTGGGGCCTTTCATCGTCGAAAGAAGCGTGAGCGTGGTTAGAGCATACGAAAGTTCGACCGTTAGTCGACAACGGATGGACATCGTGAGCGCTTCTATGTCCACGGTTCCCCATTCGTTGATATCCCGCATAGGGCGACGTTGAGCACGAAGGTACTCGTCTTCCAACATACCAAGGTCACGCCCTCCGTAAGTGTCCACTTCACGTGCTAGTGGGATGTATTCGATTTTGGTCCTCGTGAACTGAGAATGTGGACGAGAGGAAACGGGAGGTGGTACCGAGCTCGTTGGATTCTGGGGGAGCGACCGGTCCACCGACGCTGACATGGAGGGCAACTGTGAGGATTGTTAGAGGCTTCAAGGAAGGGGAATAGAAAGCACTGACAACGTCTGGCGATTCTGTCCCACCTTATTATCGGCCACTCATTAATTACGTACATCAAACGTGGGTGAATTCAACTCACCCATCTTCAACTTTGCACGCTTTCCGTCGAGTTCCTCGGACTCGAACCTTCGTTTCATTCCAGGCGCATCTTGCTCGTGGTGCTCATTGACTGCAGAGCTAGGAAGGGGTCCAATGGTTGTGTTACTCAGTGGGGGCACTAAGGAATGGCCGGCTAAAGAGTCCGAGAAGCCATGTGTTCCTGAGAGAGATGTGTTAGGCACACCATGCTGTGGATGGGGACTCTGTGGTAATGTTTGCAATGCAGGGGCTGTGGGGCTACCAGTGATCGAGACGGACGTGTTCTGTCCGCCTGGTACGGACTGGTTCAGCAATCCCATCATGTTGTTAACAGAACCGGACAATTGAGAAGGGGGGCCTGGGAGTGCTGAACTAAGTGTTTGGGGAGGCATATTGGGAGGGTTGTTTGGGACTACTGGTGCGCCGGGAGGACGGCCCGTTGCCATCATTGCCTTTCGATTCGTGTCCTGGACGTTGCGACGATAGACCTCTTCGAAGGGTTGGATGATGGCATTATAATAATTAGCCAAGATAGCGGAGGTGGCGCGCTGTCCGTTGGGCGTAGGAGCCGGAAGGTATTCAGGAAGGTCGAACTGCGGGAGAAGTTGTGACCATGCGTTCTGTTGCGTTACCTAGATAATTGAGGTGTAGATGATGATTAACTCACGGCGGATGATGTACGACATTAATAAAGATACCTTTTGGCCGCCACCGAGCTGCCATACTATGCCCCATAGTTTGAATAAGTCGATGTCCTTGCCAGCTAAACGAAATGCGCCGGCTTCAGTGGAACACTCGAGATTTTTCCATTGTGAAGATGCGGGGTCGTAGTTGGGAGGATATGGAACGGTGGTCAAGGCGGGAGGGAGATGAGTACCTCTGGTGAGATGGACGTTGGCGAGGCCGCCCAAGAAACTACGCTGCTTGTGTTTGATCATTGCCACGTTCGGGGGATGTCGGGGTGGGACATTGGAAGATGGCATCGGAGGGTCGAGCGATGCGGGGTTGGGTTGTAGGCTGTGAACGGGAGGGAAGGCGGGCTGAAGGCTGGAATGGGGGGGAAACTGCATGGTTGCGGGAGCATCCAGAATGGCAGGCTGGAACGCGTTTGACTGGTTATAAGGGGAAGAGATTCCGCCGAGAAATGGTGCCGATGTTGTTCCGCCCAGCGGGATCTGGGACGGAGACGGCGCGGGCGGACGCGGGTAAGCGTTTGTAAGCTGACGCTGCATGTTGACAACGTTGAGGGCAGCCATCTGTTTTGCGGCGGCATTGGAGTCGAGATTGAACAAGGGCTCGGTGAGGGTGGTGGACTGTGGAAAGGACGATGCGCTCGCGTTCTGGCTGCGTGGCTGCTGGGGCCTGCATTGTGCGGTAAGCGGATGGTGGAGATGGGGGACGGGGAGGGGAACACTCACAGCATTGTCGTTCGTCGTTGTCGTCGTCGTCGTCGTCGTCGTCGAGCTTTGTTGTTGTCCCACGCGCCTAAAACTCTCCCGCACATGTCTCACTCAGAAATCGACGACATATTCGCCACATCTGCGCTTCCTCCAAAGAAAAAAATAAAAACATCGTTCTCTCAGCAACGCAAGATCCCTACAAAGTCTCACCATCCAGATACCATCCTCGACCCGTCCAAAAAACAGGTCTCACAAAAACGACATCGAGAAAAAAAGCACACTAAAGCAGACAATGACCGCTTCAAAGATTCTAGGGGATTTGCCCCTCGTGCGTCTCTCCTTTCTTAATTTATCTCCCATCATGCATCCCGATTGTCCTCAGGTCGCAAAACAGTCGATGGCTACAATATCTACAAGGAGGACGAGCTAGGCATCTCTACCACAGGCGGAGGTGACCACCTCATCACATTCCCACCTCGTTCCGTTCTGAATCCGTCTTGTCCAGACACTCCTCTTTGTCCGTTTGATTGCCAATGCTGTCTGTCTCCAATGTTTGCGCCCAGTTCTCTCCTCATCGTTTCCATCCCCACAGGTTTCTGAACGTTACCTGGTCCCCACGTCATGCGAAAGAAATGTATCCAAGTACAGTTGTATCCCTTGTATCCGTTACCGGCTTTGTTCAACTATCGTTGTCAACATTTCTTTTCAGGACCAACTCTTGGGGGTAAGGATCACCGACACGCGCTAATTACCCTGAACGTGGTAGACCGTACATGTGAATGGTGGCTTTACCCCCTTCTTTGCGAGTCCTTTACCTTTCTCGGCTCTATCGAAGCCTCGTGATCCAGCCCCAGTGGCCATGGTCTGCAAGGTCAATATGTAGCCAAGAGCAAACACCCCTTTTGTCCACTCCATCGAACATCATGTGTCGCTTGGGGTGGTACTTGAATCATAATCTGTGGGCAACATTATTAGTCAACCTTGTACCAGTTGTTGCTAAGTGGGGGTGAAGCCCCTCACATTTCCCCATCCCACCCCACTGTGCAGGTCTTTTTCTTCTATGGTTGTGTAAGAACAAGTCCATTAGAGTTCATTGTTATCATAACAACAGCAACTTCCTGGTGATGTTTGCAAGTCTGTATTGTATTGTAATTGTTCAGCAAGTAAGCTCCTGGGCTCTGTTGACTTGAAGCCCAATATCAAATATTAAGAGTTGTTGCAGTGAATATTAGACTACAAAACAGTGCAGTTGGACTGATGAATCTGAATCAGGAAAGAGTGCACCTGCATCTTGACACATCTCAATAGCTCACAGATGCTCAAAGGCTGGCAAGATATTTGGAAGAGTTTGATTACAATCACTCAAGTGTACTTCAATCTTGTTGAAGTAACAGGCTTGTATTGTGGTTCAATTAGGGTCTATCAAGGTTATGACTTATTGTGTACTTGAGTGCCCCCTTCCCCCATGTTTCTCTTCTTTGCTTATCTCTGTTACGATTCATCCTGGACTACCTTTTTCTTTTCCTAACTTCATTAGCTATACACTGTATTCATACGAGTTGCTCATTCGACTCCCACCTCATACGCTTTCTTTCTCACTTCGTCTCACGTGACTTTGTCCAGTCGGCTATTGCCATTTCCATCACATGACTCCGCAGTCCACAGTCATGACGCCATTGACTGCGCATTTCATTTCCATTCTTCTATTTGTAATTCTAATGATGCATCGCCTTCTCATTGGCTCCCATTATTGTATGACACGTCACCCTTTTTCACTTACCATTCTTAGTTACTATTTCTCATGGTCCATGTGCGAACCCCTTACGTATAAATACCTGTGCTCTCACAGCAGAGATCCTTAGCTTAGACCTCCCTTGTCTTACCTTAGCATCTCTGCAATCAACAAGGTCCTTGTACCTTCGTTCCCTCGTCCCTTGTCTCTCTTCGCCCACTATGCATTCGTCTTTACGACCATAGATCCCTTGAACCTGAGGATGGTCAGTATTGCCTTAGCGCATCCGTACTCCATGCCTACATTGTTACTTCGCGCCCAATCGCTGGACAACTCACTTCACCACTTGGTCACTTCATGTGCCAGTGGATTCCCCCATGTCCGTGGAATACACTCAAACCATCCGCACTTAGGACCTCCCTATGCCTTCAAGGGCTACGTCCAATTCTACCTGGGTCGTGTTACGATTTGTCCTGGACTACTCTTTTCTTTCCTAATCTCCATTAGCTATACGCTGTATTCTTACGAGTCGCTCGTTCGACTCTCGCCTCATACGCTTTCTTTTCACTTCGTCTCACGTGACCTTATCCAGTCAGCTATTGCTGTTTCTATCATGTGACTCCACAGTCCGCAGTCATGACGCCATCGACTGTGCATTTCATTTCCGCTCTTCTATTTGTAATTCTAATGACACGTCGTCTTCTCATTGGCTACCGATATCATACGACGCGTTACCCTTTTCCACTTACCATACTTAGTTCTCTTTTCTCATGGTCCGTGCGCGGATCCCTTACATATAAATACCTGCGCTCTCGCAGTAGAGATCCCTAGCTTAGACCTCCCTTGTCTTACCTAGCAATCTCTGCAATCAACAAGGTCCTTGTACCTTCGTTCCTTCGTCCCTGTCCCTCGTCGCCCGCTACGCGTTCGTTTTTACGACCATAGATCCCTTGAACCTGAGGACGGTCGGTATTGCCTTAGCACATCCGTACTCCGTGCCTACGTCATTACTTCGCGCTTGATCGCTGGATGACTCACTTCGCCACTTGGTCACTACACGTGCCAGTGGATTCCCCCGCGCCACGTGACTGCTTACGCATCCGTGGAATACCTTCGAACCCTCGACACTTAGGACCTCCCTACGCCTTCAAGGGCTACGTTTGATCCTACCCGGGTCGAGCGTAACAAAAGGTCTAAGCTCTCCTTGACCGGCTACTCCTACGTAAGCCGCCACCATTTCCCACCGACACTCCTCCGATTCCCGTTGGCGACCTCGTCACCCCGCGCCCCCACCTGACTCCACCTCCGAGGATACTACGGAGGAGGAAGACCACCCCTTTGACCTCTTCGCCTCCGACCTCACCCTACCCTCACGGGAAGAAACGCTAGAAGATACTCAGCTTTCCCACCAGCTCTCCCACTCGCTCTCCATCCCTCGCGAGCCCACTCCCCCGTCGCCTACTCCCGTACAGCGTTCTCCTCTCTTCCAACTCCCTTCCCCGCACCCACCACCGCCGAAACCCGCTATGTCTTCAAAACCCGTCGAACTTCGCCTCGGAGCGCCCAAAGCCTTCGATGGATCCTATGACCGAGCCATTGAGTGGCTCAACACCGTAGAAACCTACCTTTTGGTTAACGTCGACGTGTACAACACCGACGCCAAGAAGGTCGCCTTCGCCCTCTTGCATATGACGGAGGGATCTGCACGCACATGGGCTGGAACATTCCGCCAAACCGCCCTGACTCAGACCCCGGCCAATCTCGGGACTTTCCCTGATTTCAAAATGGCCTTCAAAAAGGCGTTTGAACACCACGACACCGTCGGCAACGCTGTTGCCTGGCTCTTCACCACCCGTGTCGTTCTTAAAAAGGACGAACCCTGTGCCACTACCCTGATGAACTATATATCTGAGTTCAAAAACAAGGTCGCCCTCGCCCAAATCAAGGATGAAAACGTCCTGATCCGCTACTTCGCCTCTGGCATTCCCCCCGCACTCATGACCAAGATCATGGGAATAGACACCGTCCCCACCACCGTTGACTCCTGGTACAACAAAGCCGTCCACTTTCAAG
>JBBPRF010000063.1:0-74919 GCA_038092875.1 Lanmaoa pseudosensibilis | reverse complement strand
TGTCAAGACCGAGCGCATCCTGCTTGCTTCTCACATAGTGGATGACGACAGAATGGGACTGCGTGGTCATTGTTCTTTGGCACGCCAGCAGGCAGCTCCTGCAATTAATGGTACGGGGGCTGAGCGTCGTCTGGACGTCGCGCGGTGAAAGGACCTCAACCGTCATGGTTCGAATCGATGTGAAAGCGTCCGAGGCGTCACCTCTAACGAAACGGTTAGGTTTTATAGGGAGGATAGGGAAGACATGAGGGCAGTACAGCCGGGGGCTGCGAGAACATACCATTTTGCTTGGATGCGTATTAGACGCAAACACGACGCTGGCGGCACAAGACTGCGTTTGAGTAACGTGCGAGCAAGTTCAACCGTTTGTCTGACTCACCCAAATTTTGTGAATGCCGCTGATAGAGCGAACTAGGTGTGTGTCACTGGGCTGCCATTAGACCGGCCGGCGTTTCGCCCCGAGTTGCGAATTCTGTAAAGAACATTATCATGTCATACGACGCGAGTAAGTGAAGTAAACCGAGCCCTCGGTCCCAATAATATCGGCACTTGACGTCACGTCGGCCTTGTGAACCCCCTAGCGATTTGTTAACGCTAACGATAATCAACTGAATACGCCTTGTACAATGTCTCATCTGTTGTCAACGAGTCTGGTGCCCAGAAATAATCAATTCTAAATCGACAACTGCGGGGTTAATTAGACTCTCAACTAGAATAGACTATACTGAGCATAATGTGCATATCGTGCTATCGTGAAAATTCCGTTCGTTATGGAGAACAAGTCGGAACAGAAGAGAAGAGGGAAAAAAGGCAAATAGGATGACTGGGACGGTGAATAAATAATATGGGAAGAGACATCGTTACAAGCCTGGATCATCGTGCACGTGGATCTGATGCAATGCAATACAAGCCAAACAGAGCCAGACACTCCAAATCGCGTGAATGGTGACACAAACAAGTCAAAGCTTTTCGTCCGTGATGGAGGAACCAGAAAAAGGAAACGGAGGAAGTGGACGCACACAACGTTACGCTCCGCGCTGCATCGCGTATCTCTCATACTTTTTATTCGCCGAAGGTGTCGTGGGCATGTGTCGTTCATCCACTTTCTCTCGCTCAAAAGACGATAGTGGGGCGATGGAATTCCCTCCCGATGTCATGGTCGGCGTAGTTACGTATGGATAGGGTGCCAATCGAGAGGACGACATAGCAGATTCGTCAGGTCCCCGGAAAGCACGCTGCGTTGGCTGATTGGACAGCGGAGATGGCGTCGGATGGAAGGGGCTGGTACCAGGATGGTATTGCATCCGTCCCTCGTTTCGCAGTCCATGAGGTGGTGGGGGTGGCGGAGGATGTGAATAATGTACAAAGTTCAATCCACTTGATGGTGGTGAAGGCGAAGGCTCAGGGGCGGCAGGGCTATGCTGAGAGTACACGTCGCTGCCAGATGCTGAACCGACCGACGACGTCGAAGCGAACGAAGTACTCTCAAACGTGCCGCCCCTGGTTCCAGAACCAGTAATGGAAATCGGCGAGGATTGACCTGGGTTGGCCTCTTCCTTGATTGGCATCGCACTTGCCTTTTCCTTCTTTCGGCGTTGGGTTGTCGCCACGTGCCCCTCCTTTTTCGCACGAGAGCGAGCATAACGGAGACCACAACTAAGCCACAACACATGTCAGGGGGCAGTTCATGACACAAAAAAATGAGGAATATTACGAACGCGTTACAAAGCTCCTTTTTGCCGCTCGGACCTTTCCTCCATTCCGGGCTAGATGTCACCTTGCAGCTCGTGCACCGCAGGATTCCAACGGGCCGGTTGCTATTTCGGCCGCTGGCTGGTTCACGCCCAGAACCTGGACTTACGCGGTGCCGTGGAGGGGGGACAACATCCGGAGAGGAAATAGACAAACCGATATTGTCGGGGCGGTGCCCGTCGGCGTAATCCACGTCCGGACTCGGTGTAGGTTGGTAACCGTGTTGGGGGCCTCGTGTGTCTCCATAATTCGGTGATTCTGACGGCCTGTTGGAGGATTGTGTTCCGTATGGTGTTTCACGCAATGAACACGAAGCAGGGAGAGCGCTCAGCGCGTGTGTCGGGCTACTGCTTTGCGGCCACCGGTTATAATTTAGGAATGAAGATGAGTCAGGTTGATTGGACCACGACGGAGACGAATAAGACGGTAAAGAGCCGACGAGACTGTAAGACGGCGACGGCGCATTAACCGGAGGCAGTGTATAAGAACTTTGCGAAACTTCATATGGGTGCTGAGTGTGGTGTGGTGCATAGCTGTCCTGAGCCCGGTTTGCATACGACGGATGAGCAGAGGTTCCAGTACTGTTGCGGGGACCATTCTGGATGGTATGACAGGCAAACATGATTGTACCTAACTAGGGTGTAAGAAACGCATGGCATGACGTCAAACAAACCACGAACCATGAGGTATGAAAACGCTCTCTACTTCACCCACAACCGTTGGCATCGTGCCAACGATCCTCCATCTTCTCGTACAGCTAGTTTTGGCGCTACTATCGTGTGTGGACGTTTGCACCGCCGACGCACGCTTGGCGAACTCCCTGGCGGAGGGCTTGTTGGAATACTCATGGCTGGAGTCGGGCGGCCAGCTGAACAAGACTTTGTAGTCTTGGGTACTGGAGTTGGACAGAATCTGAAAGACTCGGGTGAGCACGCCAGGCTGTGGACAATAGCAGTGGAGTCTGTGGTCAAGGAGCGACAGCTGCTCTGGACTCATTGCAGGCGTGCCACACCAATTCGTCCACGAGGTTTTGCGCTGTTCGTCATTGTCCGCTGGTCCAAGGTCGACCACGGCATGAATGAAGCACAAGACGAGCCCTTCAGCGGCCCAGCTGATTACGATGTCGACGGCCATGTAGTAGTTATCCAATGCGATCTTGTCCCCATCGCTCCACTGTGGAAGAGGGCCAGAATAGCCAAGCAAACGGCGAACCCTCGAAAGGCGGCAGTACCTGACCCTGGTGAAAGGGTTAGGTATAGGGTGGAGCTGTAAAGGGCAAAGACGGACCTCGTGACGGTGCCATGCATTGTTCTTTGTTCAAGAGCCTCTGTCAAGTCTGCTCTAGCGGAGGCTTGTTCCTCTGGGTGGACAAAGTTGAGGAGGGACTTTCCAATAAGGAGCTCTGCCTGATCGTCGAGATGGCTTGCGAAGACAGGGTCAAGGTAGACGAACTGTAAATCGGACGATAACAAGGACCAGTCTAAAAGTTAAGGAGGATTAGTACAAATGCGCCCGGGAGAGTGGAACGTTGCAAAGACGAGATGATCGGAGGTCCGACCGGGGGATAGTACAGCAAGTTGGATATGAAAAGGCCGCCCAAAATTGAATGACTTACAGCAGCGAGTTTCGCCGATTTTTGGCAGATTGTGGACCGTAGGATCGGCGGTAAAGGAGGTGGGCATGGATGAGGCGGAGGGGGTGGGCATGTCCTGGTGAGGGTAACCTGGGAAGGAGGAAAGGGGTAAGTGCGATCTGGCCGTTTGGTTATGTACGGGTGGAACGTCAGGAAGTGATTGTTGGGCCACGCCTCGTTGGGAAGGCACGAGGAAGCTCATGACTGGCAGATGATGGAAGGAGACGACCAATAATAGTATACGGTATTGTACAGCACGGCGAGGAAGAGAGAACTCGAACGGAGAATGAAAGTACGGGGATCGTGTTATTGGACCGATCAATTAGGGACTGGAGGAGAGCGCGGGGATGAGGTTGTACAGGACGGAGAGAGAGGGACGGGTTCGAGTGGCGATGATACGACTGCGAGCTGGAGTGGGATTGGGACTGGGACTGGGCGAGGTGGTGAAGTCTGAGTTGATCCACACTTGAACAGTCTGGTTAAAATATTTCCGCTGAATAATTTTGCGAATATTATAGCCACCAGCGTCGCAGCACCTTTTGAGCAACTCATCTTATCAACCAACTGAGCACCTCAGCTCGACGCGGTCCATGTGCGCCTCTCGACGTTGGAGGACAATGGTGACGGTGCCGAGCGAGAGAGGGTGCCCCGATCAATTGAGATCCGGGTTTGAGATCCTCATGACAGTCCATTTTACACATTTTTTTATTTCCTGCAGCTGAATGATCCACCGCGGCGATGGCGCCCCCCCGCCGTCTCGCGCAACCGAGGAGGGGTCGGATAAGCTGAACTGCCTCGAGCAGATCCTCCCCTCACTCCCTTTCGTCATCTTCTAGCTGACGGCATCCACGGCACTCCCTTTTCGCCCAAATTTCCTTTTCCGGTAGCTTCTCCATTTTCGCAAGATACTAATCGCGATCGCGCTGGAATCCATTAAACTATGACAGACGAGAAGAACATCTGGGTCGCAGCGGGAGATGGCGACTTGCCTCGCGTACAGGTTCGTCCTCCTCCTTCTCCACCCAACCATCCTCTTACCGTCTTTACAGGAGCTCGTCGAGCATCAGTGCACGTCCCTCTTCATCCTCTCCTATCATCCAATCTGAATCAGAGACTAGCAATCTCTCCAAACGCGCCGGATGAATTCACATACACCCCCATGCACGCAGCGGCGTCGTATGCCCAGCTCGACGTCTTGGCTTATCTCGTCCAACAAGGTAATCACCCAGGATTGTCCCCAGATGACTTCCTCTCAGTGATCCGCCCTCCAGGTGGTGACGTAAATATCACTGATGAAGATGGTGACACGCCACTATACACCGTCGAAAACAGCGACACTGCGCACTGGCTTATCGATCACGGTGCTGTCATTGACTGGCGTAATGGCGCAGGTGTATCAGTACGTTCTTCGCGCAATCTCTCCACCCTCGCGCTCATCATCGCTCCAAAGCCAATCGAGCACCTTGAGGAGGATTTTCCTCATGTCGCTGCATTTTTGCGGTCACGGTTAGACCCTTCGGTCCGTCTGGACAGCGCCACGTCTGCTCAGCCTCGACTGTCCCAGCATTCCCAAAACGCCGCATCAGAAACTTTGACGTCTAATTTGATCCAGTCCGTCAGTGACATCATGCAACGTGCAGAAGCAGAAGGAACAGACCCAGATGAAGAACTAAGGGCTGCTGTCAGCCGAACAGTTCTCGAAGGCGTCTTCACCGGGTATGAGTTGTCCACCCAAGACGACGCAGACACACCAAACCTCGAAGATCAGCATTCGAAGCGCCCTAGAATGAACGGCTTTCACGACCCATAAGTTAATGAGAGACCTCTTGTACACAGTCCATCGTTCAGTCGTACTACTCCCTGTATTTCGACTACTATCCGTTCCGGTGATCACGATCGCGCGGGTGATCGATCGCAGTGATCAGACACTGTCATTGTCATGGTCTCCTGTCCAACAATAGTGAGACAATATTACGGAATACGAGAGTGGACTGTCAAGTCAGCTCAACGCCTCGGAGGACTGAGGGGCTACCCGTCGCACCCACACATTCCGTGCCATTTTAGACCAGGGCCGCAGCCCGCCTGATAAAACATTAGAACGGCGACAACCCCCTTCCAATGACTCGAAAGAACCCAGCACATCGCGCGTTCGTGGGTACCGCGGTCTGCCAGTGGGTTGGCTCTATCGTTCTAGTATAATTCTGTCCATATTATCAATATGGACGCCCATGTTCGCCCGCATCAAATGGCCCAATTTTCAATTCGAAGCACTCCACCCACTGCGCACATTGAAGGCGGCAGTATGAGTATTTTCGGGACTTCTTGACCAATCGTCGTGAGGGTCTTTTCGCTACCCTCGACCGCGGGGATCCTGTGCGTGTTCCATATTGTGAAGCAGAGAAGTGCGCGTCGGAAGTCGTCAGAGGCGAAGTCGCGGGCCGAGGTGCCATTTGTCGAGGAGTGGAGCTAAAGGCCCCTTCTACAGGCGCCGTTGCAGACGTACAGGGCAGAACCACAAGCTTCTGCTATAACTAGATTAAGAACCACCCGAATGCTTCCAGGGACGCCAAGGTTTTAGTGACCAAAATAAAAGAGAAAGAAAAAGAGACCGAAAAAAAAGAGGTTGAAACGTGACGAGGTTCAAGCGAACCCAACCCATGCAACATCCGCACCTAGGCGAGTTTCCTTTTTTGGAGGAGTGATAATACCTCGCTCGACCACCCTGGGTAATACGAACGCGTGTCCCCGCAAAATTGAAAGAGATGGCACGGTTTGCGACTCTGGCAACGACGATTACGCATGAGGACATACAGAAAAAAGCCGTTCTAGGGCACAAACCACACGATACCCCCGTGCTCAGCCTCTCGACCGAGGCCCAAGCCAAGGGTTACCAATCCATATGTCTCCCGCTGACCACAGGAAAGTGGCGGGACCGGTGGCGAAACATGTGCATCATGCCTTCCACAGGCGCTGCAGGCAACGAGGAGGTTATAGTTGCTGAGAAGGCGGCGGAAGCATGGAGGAAGTCGCCTTCATTTTTACTTGATGAGGTGACGATAACAAGACTTGGTGAGGTCTTCCCCACCCTTCGCTCCAACAGTCCCTTGCGCGAAATGTGCCACTCATGAGAGAGATAGATGAGGCGGAGATCGTCGTGGCAATGGCATCTGATTGGCTACAGCTGGATGCCACTGATGATTGGATTCGTCATGACTCTGGCATCGTGAGTTTTTTTTCACTCTGTTCCGACAGCGGCCACCTTATGACATGTCGTGCCTTTGGCATGTCGATGTCCGAAAAAGTCACGGTCAATGGGCGCAGCCCTCACTCAGGATAATTCGCTGATGGGAATCCCTTTGTGGTTAGGCTCTCCAACAGGAAGTCGCATACGCATCGTATCTCAACATTCCTACCATAATTCTGCCTCCGCCAAGAAATAGGTCGCATGTGGCTTCATATGGACGTATCGTAAATGAATGCCTTCGGAACATCCCGTACATGCACTTCTCAGTTCGACTACCCATCTATGACCCCGCAGTATTTCAATCAAAAGAATCACCGCCTCACGGAGATCTGAATTCAAGTGGCGCTTCGACCGCGCAAGCGTCTTCACCGAGACTTGCGCTCTCAGGCGCATTTTCACAAAAACATCTCAAATCCTCCAAGGCGTCCGAGGGTGAACTCAATGCCACTTGGGAGATGTGGGATGTTATTCGTACCGTTTGCGACAACAACCTACGGTTGACGCTGAGTGAGCGGTGAAACGTGATGTGTTTGTTCGTTTTAGTCGTGCTAATGTCGGCAGCACTCGATCTCACCCCACCGCTTCCCGCGAACGCGGGCGTGTTGAACCGATGGGCGGCTGAACCCGTCCAACACATCTTTCTGCCTGCGTCTGCGTTTATCGCAAACGTCAAAGGCTATCCTGTCTTACCAAAAGGCACGCAAGTGTTCATTCGGCAAAGCATGATCGTGAGCCCTGCGATCGTCTTCTTTGACGTACCATTGACCTTGCGAGACCAGCATCGTCCGGCTTTCATCTTTTCGGGTGTCGATTCCGGCGTACACACCATGGGTGGCGAATCTGCGTATTCACAATATGTAAAACATTTAGAAAAAAGCAGCGCTGTCGTACAGGCGGTCAAGACAGAGGGTTCTGTCGAACACTTTGCGCAGGGCTACCAAGATTACCTCCAAAATCCTTTACAGGTATGCCCGTGATGAGGGTAGCATATGGTACAGCAGTGACGACGACGAGTAACACAGCCCCTGATGGACAACCTTCAATCAATCACATATCAAACGTTCGAACAGGATCCTGTCAAGTACCACAACTATGAAGAGGTGAGGGTCCTGATCACACAGTGTTATCCGTGCTGTATTCATCATAACCGGTAAAGGCCATCTACCGTGCCCTCGCGGACTGGCCAGATAGGGAGCGCATGTGCGTCCGCTGCCGCCTCGCTTGGTGATGTGACCTAATAGCGCGTAGTATCATTTGTATCGCTGGCGCTGGGCGTGGTCCCCTCGTTTCTCGAAGCCTCAAAGCTATTCAAAGGGCCAAGAAAGAAGCATTTATCTACGCGGTCGAGAAGAACCCGAATGCTTTTGTGACGTGCGTCCACCTGCACGTGTTCCCGACCCTTTTTTTTGTTCATTCGATAGATCAGTCTTCAGGAGCGCAAGGCGAAAGAATGGGGTTCTTCGGTGGAGCTAATACCTGGCGACATGAGGCGGGTTGAGGTACCAGAGCTGGTCGATATATTGGTCAGCGAGCTTTTGGGATCGTTTGGAGATAATGAATTGAGCCCTGAGTGTTTGGACGGCGCGATGCGGTTTTTGAAGCGTAAGTATGTCGGACTTCTCTCCGTGATTGGGGTATGCTGATGGACGTGGTTAGCGGATGGTATCTCAATACCGTCATCTTACACGGCGCATCTTGCACCTCTCTCCTCATCGAAGCTATACAACGCTGCGAGAGAGCCCAAGGATCTCAAAGGCGTGGAAACGCCGTACGTGGTGATGTTCCAAAACGTCAATATCCTCAGTGGTGACAGTGGTGGTGCCGCGGGACGATGTGGACCAAAAATACAAGAATGCTGGGAGTTTGAGCATCCGAGAAAAGACGTGACTGTTGATGAGAGAGGTTAGGCACCAATTGTTTGAGCAAGTTATACATGGTGCTCATGGGAAGACAGGCTTGCCTCTCACGAACAGCCACAATGTTCGCTCTGCCAAGCTGTCTTTCCACATCCCACACGCGGGGGTGATGCATGGACTGGCTGGTTACTTTGAGGCGATACTGTATGGCGATGTAGGGCTGAGCATTCATCCCAACAGCAAAGAGCAGGTTTCCAAGGACATGTTGAGTTGGTTTCCACTGTTCTTTCCCTTCCGGGTGCGCTTCTCTCTATTTCCACCTCCTGAAGGGTGACGAAGTATGTTTGTCTCAGGAACCACTTTATCTACCCAGCAATTCGGAGCTACAGGTATCGATATGGCGTCTCACGAACGAGCGACAGGTATGGTACGAGTGGTATGCTGAATCGTATCTTCCGGTTGCGAACGCGTCGTTGCCTGTCGAACACGCTGAAGACGCGTATACCTCGGACGGGCCGTCTTTTTCAAGCACGTCAACATACGTCGCTGTACCGAGTCCTATCGTGGACGCAGTAGATGTGTTCCCACTAGTCGAGCCTCGCACCGAGAATCGGCGGGGGAGCATGGAAGTCAAACCACCTTGTGGTGTTGTGAAGATCGGCCAGACGGCACTGCATAATCCCGGTGGTCGTAGCAGTTGGATAGGCCTGATGTGACGCAACAGAAATAACGTTGGGTTACAGTAAAAATAGTCTTCGTGCGTACTCTGACTGGATTTGGAACTGCCAAAACACATGCCATGGAAACAACGCTACGTGATTAGATGTTGGAAAGTGTTAATGTAGGGACTTTGGACGGTGTTAGAAACTGGTCGTGATCTCTGCCAGCTGGTGGTCATGCCATCGCGACGTCGGATAGTTGGAGTGCTTAGTCTCAGCTAATAATATATACACATCGCTGCATTTAAAATAAATTCAAACTCCGAACATATCCACCCGTCTCGGTTGCCAAGCGTACTCTTTTTATCCATCTTCTCTACCACTACTTTACTCTTTTACAACACCTGGCGAAACCTCGCTCGCTCGTTCACATACAACAATGAAGTTCATTACCCTCGTTGCTGCCCTCGCCGCCGCCATTCCTGCCGCGTTTGGCCTGACCATCAACACCCCGTATGTGTCGTCATGTTAACCCACCCTTTTTTCCGCTTTTCTCATCCCTGCGATAGTACCAACGTCGTCACATGTGGTATGTCCCAGTGTCTCTAGGATGAATGGGACTGGCGTTGATTGTTTGCCTGGTTGACGTGGCCAGAGCCAACCCAGCTCAACTGGTCTGGTGGAACCGCTCCTTACTACTTGACCCTCGTTCCTGGTAAGTGACCCCCATCCTATCTTGCGCACAGACGATTAATTGGCTGTGGACGTTAGCTGGTCAGCCTGCGGCTCCTGCTGTAAGCGAGCGTGCTCTGTTTGTTTGGATATTTGTTCATATGCGTATTCCAGATCCAGCAGTTCCCTACTCAAAATGGCACTTCCTACACTTGGACTGTTAACATTCTATCCGGCACCAGCTTGTAAGGACACTTTCGCTATCTATCGTCGGGTCCCATACTCATTACTTTGTGTAGTAACATTGCTTTGAAGGACAGCACTGGAGCAACCGCATACTCTGACATCGTCACGGTCCAGGCTGGAACCTCTACTTCCTGCGTCAGCGCCTCTGTCAGCGGTGGTTCAAGTCCTGCTTCCACTGGCGGCTCAGGATCTAGTGTAGCCGGATCCACTGCTACCGCTGGCACAACCGCTAAAGCCTCTGCCGGCTCTTCAGCCACCAGCTCTGCCTCTGGCAGTACCTCGACCCCGACCAGCGCTGCTGGCCGTCTCAGCGTGTCCTCTGCGCTTGGTGTTGCTGGTATCATGGGCTTGGTCGGTGCTGCGCTCTTCTGAGCGTCGGTCGACTGCTGGCGTTACGACGAACCATCTACGACGACGGACGATGACCACCAGTACCGAGACCGTTTTATCGTTCAGTTATATACACTACCTGTCGTTGCTGTGACACGATTCGTCTTTCTATAGATCACTATGTTGGTTTGTAACTAAAGCTAGTGGTGTCCCCGCCTGTGACTTAGGACTTTTTGATCTTGACAATGTCCAAACATCTGGCAAGTACTTACACACGTCCACGGGTGGCCATATAGGCATCCCGATTCGCGGGAAGTGCACTAAGATGCAATGACAGTTGTTTAGCAGGCCAGAGGAACTTGCGATCCCCGATGCTTGGCTTTCGACTGCGAAAAGAGCCGGGGTAGCTTTCATGGACAGCTTGTGCCTCTCCTCACCTGAGGTGACAACTAATTAAAAAAATAAAAATTCCGTCCTATCGTTCCATGGTCCGTGCGCGTGGACATTCCATAGCATCCCCAGTTGGCTGCCACCGGAATGAGCCCATGGGTCCCATTAATGTTCTCTCGTTCGCAGCACAGCTCTGTTCCCGCGTCGTCTGGGTACTTGTGAGAGGTCTATCACGAGACGTGGTTCATTATCGCCTCGTGCAAGTAAACATGGTCCCTTCTTTTCCGCCAAACGAGGGCGCCACAGAAACACGGGAGAAAACAAAAACAAAAAGATGATAATGGAAAAAGAAGTCGAAGCAACTCGACGGTTGTACTATGCATATAGTTCCGCAACCACTGTGACGCCAAAAAAAAAAGAACGTTCTTCTCGGACCCGCTTTCCGGGACGGGCTGATAAACGCGAACTCAGACGTCTCGAGGAAGGACTCGTTTCGGCCAAGTTCACGAGCTTGTCGTGTGTGTGTGTGTGTGAACGATTGTAAAGAAGAACGCAAACTTGAAAGCATCCGTAGCCTTCTTGAAGCAGACGCGAAGACAGATACGGTCCGAGACGAGAGACGAACGTTGTCCAACGATGTAGGGGTTTTTCAATCTTTTCGGCGGTGTTCCCAATCAAGTCCGTCGGTGAACCGGTGATCGTTTTTCTTTCCTTGTTGGGTTGGTCGACGATGGATGTGGATTGCAGGCGCCCGCTTTCGGTTCGAGGTTGCGTGGTGGGCACTGAAGTCCTCACGAAAAGACCGACGCGTTGGCCACGGTACTTTATCTTGGCATTGGCGGCCAGGCCTTGCCGCATCGGCGTGAAGAGACCGCAAACGGGAGTTCGCCGGTCATCTTTGTGACGCGGGGTGATACACTTGATACGCGAGAAGAAGCATCAGACGCCAAGAGGTTGGACTCTTTAGTGGAGGGATTAACGGTACCCCCCTGCGTCGTGGAATCAACCAAAAAAGCCACGTCTTGGCATTGGAGGGTTTGCCACTCGACGTGACGAGAACGCAAATACGGGGCTCGTCTATCTGGACTCTGGAGCAGGGGGACGATACGTTTGGCACATGAGAAGGAGTGTCAAAACGTCAAGAGGTTGGTTCGAATGGGTGATATAACCGGTACCCCCGCGGATGCCCCTTGGAACGGACCATAATAATGCGGGTCCGTGTAGGTCCAATGCGTGCCACAACGTGCGCACGAGAGGTGGTTTTCGGGGATTCCGCTCGACGCACACTACGATCGTGCCTTTCGTCTGTTCTCGCCCGTGCGCGAATGAAGCGATGCAGGGTCGTTCGCGGAAATGGGCCCTTCGAGTGGATCCTGGAAAACCCAGCGTCGACGGAAAGCAATCGCGCGCACCGTCAGTGCTCAAAGTGACTCGGAGGAAGCTCTCAAGAGATGCGTGATGGGAGTTCAAAATCTAGAGATGCTGACAAGCTTCCTCCACGTGTTGCTTGGCGCCACTAAGAATTTCTCCGGTTGTCTAGCCGGGTACGCCCAGAAATCAATGACGTCCAAGCATGCGTTTGATGTATTATCCTTTTTTTCCCAGTCTAGCGGTGGTATTGAGGACAGCATTTTCAGGGTTTTGGAGGTGCTCTGACGCGATCGATGGGTCCAAGGCCGCCATCGGATGGTGGCATGTGTCCTTGTTACGTGCGAACAACAGGGGTATGGCTGACGAAACGGATTCACGTCTGAGCGCGCACCATACTTACACCATCCCAATCGGTTCCGAGCGGAAAAGAAGAAAAGTGATGGCGTACGTTGATCCAATCAGATCCCACGTTGCGATCGTACCTGCGTAAACCCCACCCCCCTGCCCATGTTGTGACTGTACCTGTGTCCCCCCCTGCCCATGGTGGAACGTGAATGAAAAGGTGCATATGGACGATGAACCTTCTTTTCTTCTCAGAGCCCATCCAGCGGACGGGGATTATGGGTTTTTGATGGGGACGCCCCGGCGGCCGCTTTGATACTTCCCTGATTCCCTTTACGTCCAAGACGGATAGCGAACGTCACTGTTGTCGTGCGTATTGCATACGACGTCATTGGACATGCGTAGGCCTTGTGGCAGAACAAGCGACGGCGCGCGCACCGAAGAAACGGAACGAAACACGACTTGAATCTCGAGAGAAGACGTTCGTATGAAAGGGGGACCCAGAGCCAAGGGAACAAGTTTCGCGGACTGTCATTCGAGGAACAACGGAACGATCTGGATTTGGGAGTCACGTTGATTGTAGTGAGGTTATCCTTTCGCCTCATGCTTCCATCACTGAGTATGCACTCCATGATCAGGTTCATCGCATTGCGATGACATGACGACGTTAGGCGAGGTCAAGGGTGGGTGTTTGTGGTCAAACATGATCGAACTTGACTGACGTTTATCGATTCCGAATTCCCTGTTGTTGAAAGGAGTCGAGTCAGTATCACGTCACACATACTGGGGGGCATAAATACCGTGCTTCTTCTTGCATGAAGGCAGTTAAAATTGCAATTCAACCCGTGATAGTATTTTGAAACGCAATCAGGAGCTCCAGGAGACAGCAGATTCTTCTAGGGATCCCCCGGGGGCCGACCTTCAGCAGACCAGAGGAGTTCCCGCGAAACACAACAATTCACGTGCCACGGGTCGTGGCGACGCTTGGCCCGCACGATCATTCGAAGCTGTTACCCTATATTTACTCCACTGACATCAATGAAAGTTCTAGGGACGCCATGCTGTCTCGGTAGCTTCCGTCCATAGCTGCTGAGAACTCGACAACTTACTAGTACGTTCACGTCGCGTTCTGCCACATCAGGATGAAACACGCAGTTCATTCAGAGCATAACGTTCACGAACCTCATCATCTCGCTTAATAGCGGAGAAGAACGTTGTGGGGTTCGAAGCGGGCTGCTGTGGGACATCAATATTCAGTTATCAGCATTGTGTTTTATTTACAGATCCACCCGAGACACAGGGTCGGGTGTATTTTCGGGTCTACCGAGATGAATGCGATCTGCTGGCTCAAAGGAGTGTGAGGACCGGGATTACAGCTAGGCCATTATCCGACCTGGCTGTCCGGCGAGCTTGCTTGCTTCGTTTCGTCTCGCAGTATCGTTGACTCTCTCGAATGGTTCTAGATCCGGGGGTAGGATTCTCACCTTCGTGAAGGGTGTGGAGGGGAGTTGACCAACAGGAAGGTTCTTTCATGATAGTATTTTTGTGCTGATGGCTCGAGGTGCCCTCCCGCCGCATGCCCGAGAACGCACCGCCGCTCATAGTGTGACGTGTCCCTCTTGTGAATGGTTCGAATTCTTCCGTCCGCCTCCCTGTTTCATAGAGATGAATTGACCACAGCGATGTGTATATGAGCGTGGCAGTAGGGCACATTTGAAACTGGCAGCACTCGGGAGCATAGGGCAGGAAATCTCGATCTTGGCGATGGTCTTGCAGAGGTTGGAGGTGGCCGACGAGAAAACCAGGGTCTAAAAAAATCTATCCAGCGAGTAGCACTCCTCGCTCGCGCTGGCCTGGGAGCTTATCAGAGGAGAGCTCATTATCTTCTTTCGAGACTCGTGGCTTTTGAAAATTTTTCCTGGGAACGGACCTATATCAGAATCAGTAAAAGGTCATGCTTTCCACGACCACCGCGATCGACATCACTTGGATGTCTTCATCTTGACGAGAAAAGTTCGTCACTGATAATGGCCCCGTGTGCCAGCAGTGAGGCAAGAAAATTGGCCCGCTTCGCATCGTGCCATTGATAGTGTATCGGCCAATGCCCTTTGGCCGGATGCTGAACGTCCGAGAAGGACGGCCGACAAGTTACGCCCAACTTCAACCACAACGTTGCGGCCAACGCCCATCATCAAGTCGACATTAAACTCCTTCCCATCCTTTCCAACGTGCAGATAACACTCAGATCAATCACGTTCACTCCTTGCAAGTCGCTGGCACGCGTGGTCAAGAACCAATCTGGCGTCAGGAGCTCGGCCAATTTTACCACATCTAACGGAATAGAACCGGTCCTTTGTATTCCTGTCCCAGATCTGTGTCTATTGATCGAAATGGTTAAACGGCGTGTTTTCTTTCCTTTCCGCCGGTAGGTCTTTTTGCTTGCGTTCCTAGCCGCTTGGCAGGCTGCTTTCCATGAGGGGATGCGATGCCCTTCGTCCGACCTCGTGCCAGTTTACCCTTCCTACCCATTTCGGTCTTCTTCTTATCGAAGAACCTTGACGACGTGGCACCTTTCACCTCTCCAGTGCATGCACAGACTTTTTGAGATCGTGGGCCTGCAAGGGGAAAATCAGGGCGTTCACTCGAGCACAGCTCTGTTATGACTCTCGCCCTCACCCTCTCTCTCTCTCGCGCGCGCTCTACACCATGGTTCGTACTATCGGTTCTCCCACGATCACTTCGTACTGTGGTGGATTCCGCTGCCTCCGATGAACGATTCTTACCAAATTGTAACCGACCATGCGAAATATAAAACCTGTGGCTCTTGTCCCTTTGGACTTTAGACCGTCCAGAATCGTTTTCGACACAGACCGTCATCGTCATCGTCGTCGTTCCCTTTACCTTTACCTCATCACGAACGCTCGCGCTTTCGTTTCCCCTCGTCGTCGTCCGCTGAAACCAACGTCAAGCAATCAAGAATGTGTAGCATGGAATGGTCAGTCTGCCATTCTGTTATGAGGGGGTTCTGCGTTCAAACCCTTGGTCACTGTAGCGTCGGAGATCAGTACAGGGGTTGTGGGGTGAGGTCGCTGCCAGCTGACGCTGAACCACGTCCACTCAACCACGTCCACTTTTTCTGTTGTTTTACGTTGACCAGCACTACGTTCGGCTCTACCAGACCGGCATGACGATCGACTGCCGTTCGCCGACGTGCAAGTTGAGCAGCGCACACATGCACAAGACGGCGCGGAACTGTGGTTGTATCGACGTACGTCATCTTCTATTTCCTTTTTTTTTCTTTTTTTCCCTCGTTCGCCGTCTCGTCGCCGTGATGCGGTTCTCTCTATTCCCTCTTGCACGCGCGCGCGTGACGGTGCTTTCTCGTACTCGTGTTCGTTATTCATTTCGGACTCATGACCGTGATGGCTCTCGTTTGACTAGAAACACACCGACTACCGGCGCGTACAAAATCTATTTCAAACCAAGTGCGGTGACTGCCAGCTGTTGGAAGACTATGCACGTCCACGTTATTGATGACGAGAAGGCGATGAAGTATTCTCCCGCTTCTTTCTCTGCCCGTCCTCAAGCCTCGGCGCTGCCTCCGCCTCCGCCTCCGCCACCGGCACCTCTGTGTGCCTTGTAATCCGTACTGACGATTAATTATCCCCAAACGACAAGAGAAAAGGCCCATAAAGAGAGGAAAGAAAAAAGGTTACATTGTCATCGCGCCTTGTCGTATTAAGCTTTTCGCCACATACCTGTAGTAATTTATCGTTTTACGCCATCGGACTCGACACGTGTTTGTATTCGTCTTCTTTTTCGTCACCACATTGCACAGCAGTGCCAGTGGGGAAGGCGGCCCCCCTGAAGGCGCTGCACAGTTCTTTGGGTCGAAAAGGCCTTGGCCAGGTCAGTAGCACTTTGCCGAGCCTTCCACAACCGACGGTAGGATTAGCGTAATATAACCCCGCAGTGACCACACGTTACCGATGTGCCTCAGCGTTAAAGCCACACCGCCACTCCATTCCAGCCAGTGAGCGATCCGGCGTCTCGACTGTGCAATGGTGTGTCCATCAGTATCTCCTCATCACGAGTCAGCAGGAAAAAAAGGTCTATCCACGGTCCAGTCTCGGCCCGCGCCCCGAGTCTTTGCGCCAGTTATCATATATCAAACACCAGCTGAGGTCGGGGGAAGTCGTCTGAGTATGTATTATAAAAACCTCCGAGCGTGCTGTTATCGTCCACAAGGTTGCTCGAAATTGAAATAATAGTAGTCACCAAGTACTTCCGCCCAGCATCGCATCGGGGAGGGTCAGTCGCGTTCCATCACAAATTCACAATTCACGTTTCGGAATACGGTTCTGTCGTAACCCAAGCTGTCAATTTCGGCGCTACTCGACCTGAGAATCGAGCATGCCTCTTGTGATTCCACGGCATCAGCATCAACCGTACATATACGTGATATATGTCCGTGGCATGATTTCGACGTTGGGATAACGTTGATCTTGTGAGTAAACACGACTCCACAGGGGGGGATGATAAGCGGAGAGACAGATGCCATCTCTAGGTACCCCGTCAACGACAACGAAATTCATATTGTGATGCATTGTACGGCTGAATGTTTCGGGTGATATCAAGCATGATATCCAATTATACATACGGGACGACGCTCCCGGATCGAAATGGAGATAGGCTGCTCGTGATACAGGCACTTGCACGACACTACGGCAGCACGCCCTCATGATCTGTCAGCAGACCCTGCACATCCTGTGCATGCGCCTTGCTTCTTTCCTGACCGAGGCCGTCGAGAAAACCCTGACGTTCGACGATTCTAGACCCAGCTCCTTGGCAAAAAAAGGCAGGCGGTCGTCACTAAATTTCAAAACCGTTTGCCCCCACGCTTGATGGGCTGCCTCAGCCCTGGGGCAGAGGCGGTCCCTCTTTTGATCTGGGTAGCAAGTTTCTTTCGCTCTTCTTCACTGTCCTCGTCGGAAGACGCCACTCGGGGTTTCGACTTCTTGATGGGTCGCACGGGCGATGAATCCGTATCTGATGGTGGTGCTTTGGTGACACTTCGGCTCCGACTGGCACCCGGGCGAGGCGGAGCTTCCCTTGATGGTGTAGGCGACCGCATGCGGATATCAGGTTGTTGATCTGCGCCAGACTCTGGGGTCGGCCTTGAAGGCGGGACCAAGGGATCGTCTTCCGGTTCGGTGGCAGAGCCGGTGTCTGTGGCATGGTTGATCGGCCTGCGTGAGAGTGCGACACTGTCCCTCTTCGAGCTGGTCGAGACATCACGACGATCCTTGTTGTCCAATCAGCCATGCTGGGTTCTCGACATGGCAACAGACTCACATTTGGTTCCGGTGTAGGTGTACGGGTGCTCTTAAGGTGCTCGGGCGACCTTTTTGTTTTTGGCGTTGGCTCTGGAGGAAGAAGTAGTACAGGGGAGTGGACGTCGGTCGTGACAATGGCTAGAATCCGATTCTATGTAAGAGAGTAGGATGAGTTAGGAGTCAAAGCACCCACGCGGATCCGAAATGAAGTTGAACACTGCGGTAATGCGCCTAATCGTCGTGGCCAGACGTGGTCTCGACAATGCATTCTTAACGTGTGTGTCGACCGTTCTACGCGCGGTTCGTGCAACCTTGTCAATAGCCTGAGAGAGCGGAAAATACGAAGCCTAGTAAGACCGTTTTGCTGTGGATACACATGATTGAAATGATTTTACCTGCTCAAGATTGGTGGGTGGCAGATCGCCAACGGGATCTGGAGAGGAGAACGCGAGATGGTTCACGCTTATCAGAGGTATGATAAGGTGTTTTGATAGGATGTCGGCTGAAATTTTGTGACCGACAAAGATAGTCTCCCACCGCCACTTGAAGGCATTGCACTCTAATTGGAACGCAAGATCCTTGCAAGGCCACGCATCAGTCGGCAGGTTAGCCGTGAGCTTAGGGGAAAGAGTACCCCAAATTTAGACTCGACGACTTCGAATGAGAGCTCCAACACGCCGCCGAGAGTATGCGCGCTGGACAAGAGATCAAGGGAGCGTGTTCGCCATGCCTCTTCGTCGTCGTCATCGAGGGGTGGTGAGTCAGTCTGTTTGTTACATTCACGCCACCGCCTTGCAAACTGTTTGCTTGATAATACTAGAGGACGGCTGGAAATAGAATTCGCTTGGTTAATCACCGACGAAGATGGGCTCACCTTCGGCCCACGTCCGTTTGGTGTCAGTGATCATGATGCAGCAGGTGAGATCCACTGGAGAGGAATGAAATTTCTGTCCAATGAGGACGGTGGTAGAGTGCCGTGAGTAGTTGAATGAAAAAATGGAAGAAAGCACGAACGATGAGATAAGGGGTCGAAGTCAGGGCGTCGACCTTGACGAGCCATTCCTTTGCGAGAAGGAGTTCCTACATCGATGATTAGTACAAAAATATTCCGCGGAAATGGAGGTGATCGAGTACGTCGTTGAATGAATCCATGTCAAGTCTACTACTGACCCCACAACGTCAAGGACTGTAAGTCGGAGTTTGAATATGTGCCTCCCATCGCCATGGACAGCGACCACGGTCAAGGCTGCGATGACCCTGATAATTACGAGCGTTCCATTCCCCAGTGGCTGCCCTTGCGGCTCAGGGTGCTTCAAACGTCCATCCTCCACCAAACACTCAGCCTTGCCGTACTCGACGCCTACGCCGAGACCCAGTTTGGGCGCGATGTCGCTCCCCCGGGTAGCGATACACCCAGAATACGGCTAAAGGAGATGCCAGTATCAAAGCTACATGCGACTGTATTCTGGGACAAGGCAAGGCGTGAATGGGCCGTGGTCGACATGGGATCCAAACATGGCACATTCCTCCAGTCTGCTCGCCATCCCGGTTCTGAGCCAGTCCGTCTCTCCCCTCCCCGCATGGCGAGTATACCACGTCCATTGCACCACCTCGACCGGCTGATCATCGGTAGCACCACCTTCCTATGTCACATACACGAGGATCGCACACCCTGTGCCGAATGTACCTCGACTAGCCAGGGCGTCATACCCCTGTTCCCTGTCCCTAGGGAGAGCAATCGTGCTGCGGAGAAACGGCCCCCTGATATTGCCGGTATCGCACACGCGCAAGAAGCCAGAGATGCCAAGAAAGCACTGACGTCGCTCAGACGTACCCTCCTCGCACGCCTCGACCCACATCATGAACACCCTTCGACCTCCACACAACCTCCGGCATCCTACATTGACCGGTCTGCGCGGCGTCGTGCCATGCATCCCAGTTCGCAGTTCGACAGCCCTGGCGTGCAGAGCTCGCGCAGCAGTTCCCCAGGGCCTGTGAAGTCGTCGCGCGAGCTCTCACAGACGCCGTCGTCCGCCGCGACTGAAGAAGAGCGTAGCCCTCCATTGCCAGAGCATAACATTGGTCGGCGGCTGCTTATGAAACAGGGGTGGCAACCTGGCACTTCGCTCGGCTTGGCGACGGGTGATAAGGGAGACGGCGAAGGTTCGGGGCTGGTCGAACCGATAGAGGTCCATCCAACCCCACATAGAGCTGGCATTGGGATGCCTCAGAAGGCAGCTGTGGCCCCATTGTCCTTCCAGGAATGGAAGGTAACTGGCAGGGAAAGGTGGTGGGAGAATATACGATCAAGTGACTAGTCTACGAGTAGTCATGTGCATGTAATATTTCAAGATATTCGACGCGACGCGACGTGTCTGTTTTGGCGTGTTATTTTTGGTCACGTGGGTGGTTCGCGTTCTACGCGACAATGCCAAAGCCAAGTTCAAGTCCGGTTCTTCTCTTCGTCCTCGACCGCGGCTGACATTTTTTTTTCTTTCTTTTTCGTCCACAACAAACCTTCTTCCCTCCTACGCGACCTTGTCTTAAAAGCCACGGTTTGGTTTTTTTTTCTCTCCCTTTCATCACAATCTCTCCTCTGTATCCTTGCCTCACCCTCACCTGGTTCGACAAAGTCGCTTCGTCTGTAGCATTTCTCCATCGACTTAGCTCAGTTAGCATGGCAAACAATGTCCGCGTAAGCTCACCCTCGTCTGATTTTTCCCCCTCCACTCACTCGTCGCCGTAAGCAACAGACTCGAACCCGCATTGGCGCTCAGCGCAAGGTAAATGGCGACGAGAACGCTACCGGTAGACACCTTCGTCAAACATCAGGCGTCACCGGCGGTGGTGCTTCGCGCGCGACAGCCCTCCTGAACGGGCTCAAGGGCGGTCCACAACGTCCTGCCCTCGGCGAGGTCACCACCACCGCGGTCAACCGCAAGGTCAGTGGTCGATGTTTCACCCCACCCTAGTCGCTAAGTAGTAGTCCTCCCACTGCCACCGTCGTCCTTCAGGACGCCATCAAGGCTACTGCAAAAGATAACCTGAAGGACAGTGCCGAGCAGGGCTTGAAGCGCACCCGTTCCTCGTCTCTGGCAGCTGCTACCGGTCCACAACGTGTTCCAGCGGGTCCTGGTCGAACAGAAACTGCTACCAACACCTCTCGTACATCCACCGCACGCCCACAGAAATCATCCGTCTTCAAGCGGATCTCGCGGCAGGAAACCGCTGTACCAGTAATCGTCCCCACCCAGATCGTCGAAGAGAAAGAGATCGAAATGGACATCGAAGGAGTCGAAGATTTAGAGGCAGAGTCCGAACTCGCCGACATGCTCGAAGAGAAGGACGAGCAGGACATGATAGGAGTTCAAGAAACCGGACTCAACAGTGAAAATATCCCAAAGCCTGAGGTGGTCGAATCGAAATCTCCACGCATGTGGCCGGACGTCGGCACCGAGAAGGCCATGAGACACTACAAAGAAGTAACGGACGTTCAGCGAACATACCAAGATGAGGTCGACATTTTTGACACCACGATGGTGTCCGAGTACTCGGATGAGATTTTCAAGTACATGTCGGAACTCGAGGTGGGCTCCCCGGTTCACAGAGTGTGTATTCGTTGACTGGTTTCTCGACAGGAGGACGTAATGCCTAACCCCGATTATATGGATGGGCAAAATGAGATTACGTGGTCGATGCGACAAACCCTTGTTGACTGGCTCCTTCAAGTACACTTGCGATGGCATATGCTTCCCGAGACGCTCTGGATCGCCATCAACATCGTTGACCGTTTCCTTACTAGGAGAGTCGTATCACTCGTCAAGCTTCAGCTCGTCGGTGTTACTGCGATGTTCATCGCCGCGAAGTACGAAGAGATCTTGGCGCCGTCGGTCGACGAGTTTGTCTTCATGACAGAGAACGGGTACACCAAGGAAGAAATCCTCAAAGGCGAGCGCATTGTCTTGCAAACCCTGGACTTCAAGGTTTCGCAATACTGCTCCCCGTACAGCTGGATGCGAAAGATCAGCAAGGCCGACGACTACGACATTCAGACAAGAACATTGGGCAAGTTCCTGGCCGAGGTTACTCTGTTGGACCACCGCTTTTTGAGATGCAAGCCAAGTCTCGTCGCGGCGGTCGCAATGTACAGTGCGAGGAAGATGCTTGGTGGTGACTGGGTGAGGACCGGATGTGGATCTTTTCTGCATTCTCTGATCACTGATCATGTGACTCCTTTCCATTTCCGGTGACCCTAGAATGCGGCGTTTGTCTACCATTCTGGGTTCGTTGCGGAACATCTGGAAACTGGTCACCAGTGGATCTGCGAGAAGCTCCTTGAAGACAACTTTGTACAGCAATACGCCTGTCAGAAGTATGCGCATAAGAAATTCCTCAAGGCGTCGCTCTTCGCCATCGAGTGGGCCAAGAACAACTCGAGTCGAGGCGAAGAGGATGACATGATGCTCAAGAAGTAATCGCAGCTTCGTCTGGGCGTTGTTCAGTTCATCGCACCACATCTTCAATTTCATCACCTCATCTTGTGCTTGACATCCTGTTTCCAATCCTCGCATCAATCCACAATCTCAATGTCTGATTACACACTCTAGTCTCATGTCTTATCTGCCTATGTGTTGCTCTTGCCTTGCTATCTTCCCATGCATTCCTCTCACCGCATCTTCCACCATCATCTGTTTGCCGCTGCGCACTATTGCGAAACACATCGTATTCATCTAATCTCGTATACATGCTTGTTTTGCCTATGTCCTCGCAACCCGCACGCATCCTCGGCATTCCTTCGCACATATCTGTATGCCATGCACCTTCATCCTCCCTATCTCTGTCTCTCGTCGCTTTGTCTCCTTTCCTGTGTCTATCATTTTTTATTTTCCTATCTACTCATTCACGTTATTCCTCCCGGCCTGACGATTGTCGGCCTCTTATTCCAATCGGGTTTTGTTTGCACCTTCCCCATCACATGATTGACTCGAGCGCTTTCTACTTGTTTCCTGTACGCTCCCGTCTCGAATAGCTCTCGCTGGGCCATTTTCTGCGTTACTGTGTAGCACGTAGTAGCTGCCGGGTGCCTACTCGTCCCCTCATCGAATCATCAATAAGTATTATTCCCGTCTGCTTGAGATCATCTTCCTCTTTGGTTGGCACTTGCTTTTTTGCAATCCGTGCGTTGTGCCAACTTGTCAGGTGTACTGCCGCACACCGTTTGGCATCTCAACACCCCAAACGGAAGGGTATATCAAAGGTAATCAAACAACTGAATTCAAATGTTTAGTATTGTCGCAACGAACGGTCAGGCCGGCCATCAGCAAGCTGGACGGCAGTCCTGAGTACTCAGGACAACAGCTGGATCGTGGTAGCAAAAAGTGCTAGCGGTACGAAAAATTGCTACCAGTAGTGGTCACTGGCAGTAGCTGCCGCAGTAGCGATTCGTAGCGACGAAAACCCTTACAAAGCCCACTAAGCGGTGCTTTTAGACTGCTACTGGCTGCTGCTGGTCCCACCTACGCCGCCTTTCCAAGGGTTTGCTACCTCGGCTGTCCGT
This sequence comes from Lanmaoa pseudosensibilis, assembly GCA_038092875.1. NCBI lineage: Eukaryota > Fungi > Basidiomycota > Agaricomycetes > Boletales > Boletaceae > Lanmaoa > Lanmaoa pseudosensibilis. The sequence continues at coordinate 51,531 of JBBPRF010000063.1, read as the reverse complement.
CCGATATGGTCAGTCGCGGCGCGATCGTGCGTCCTGGGTATGGCAGGTGTGTGTGGTCTCGAATCCTCGGTTTCTGCAGCATTGCGCTCGCTTGTCGTGCTGTCTGGATGACGCACCTCGCCGTCCGCCATATCCCCAGGTCTTTCGATCGTCCCGACTCCTCGGAATCGCCCAGGGGGTCGTACGATGTGCTCCGTGCGCTCATTGGTCAATGGATTTCCTCGCTTCCTTTGGGCCACGTACTGCTGTTTCAGTGCAGTTGCATCTACGGATGCGTTCGCTGTCATTTCGGCAGCGGTCCTTTCCGTAGGCGCCTGCACATTCCGCTTCGTCGATGCAGACAGCAAGGCATACGTCGAGTGAGGACCGAACAGCGTGGATGCCGCTTTTCAGGCTCCAATGTCGCGCTGGCAAACGCAAGCTCTGTCTGCGTTTACCCTTCCCCCACCGTCGTGACGTCATAGCTCACTTGGCAGACCGCCTCACCCGCCGGCCTTTGCCCTTTCCCCCTCTCTTGCGGTCTTTCTATCCTGGTTTCAGCATGTCCTAAAACACGTAGCATTAGCCGAAATATACAAAGTACGCGGAACACCCGAAACGCCTAAAACACCTGCAGTAAGTATCGGAACCTTGTTACTTTCCTCAGCCGTTCTCCGTTAATTTTATAGATCCTCGTTAAGTTTATAGATGGTTGGACGGATGGATACTTCAGCCCGTTGTATTGCTTCCGAAGTACAGTCATTCCGCCAGCGCCACCCACTCCGGGGACCAGGTCTCGCCAGTATTCCAGAGTGTTTCAGGAATGTGCTCTTGGTCAGATGTTCATTTATATGTTACGCTCGAGACTGATGCTAAGGATTGCTTAACCTGCCAGTCTGGTGGCCTTCCCACAAGGGCATATCTAGGACTTCGGGTCCGATAAAGCAAAAGAAAATGTGTGCCGCATGGTACATCGCGTCCAGTGGGGGGACGGGGAGCTGGCACATGAATGATAAAAGATAAGAGAAGGTGGTGTGAAAGTTCGACAAGTTGTCACGACGTCACTGTTTGGACTCTGTACTGAGATGACATACGTCGGTGCTGACAACACGTTTCAAGGGGACATTCAAGCATCGAACGGGTTCCTGAAGGCTTCAATGGTGGTTTAAAAGGAAAGCTGTCGCCAACACCACCTTCTCAGGAAGTAGGAGAACGACAAAATGTTCACCGGAATCCTAGTCTTCGCAACCGTGCTGAGCGCGCTCGCCAATACAGTCGTCGCAGTCCCAGCAGCGATGCCCTTTGTCCCAAAGGTGATCTCAGGTCCGGGATCACGTTCTCTGGCGTCTCTCGACATCACCGCGGCGGAACTGTATGCTAGAGAATTTCCCCCAGCACCCGCTGAGTATGCCACGCCTCCTCAGGCAACCGGACTCTCACCGAATAGTCGCTAGTACGGGCGCGGGATGTGGTTGATCCCATTCGGTGCGACCCAGAGAACACGGCGAACTCCACCGAAGCGAGGACCTGCATCGACGACTTCTTGGAAGCTATTGGCATGGACTACAAGCTCAACGGAGACGAAACGGTCACGCTCTGTGCATTCGACACCGTAGCAGTTGATATCATCAACCAGAGTCCTCAAGTTCAGAGTACTGATGCGTGAGTCTGCAGTAGGTGTTGAGTGAGCGGATGGCTGGCTTAGTCACGCAATGGCTGTTTGTAGCTTCCAAGTCGCGCTGGGTGCTTGGGGGTTATAGCCTGCAACTCGAACGGTCAAGTTGGAGGTGAGCAGAGATTTCTTGCTTGTTTACTGCTTATGATCTGATGACTTGAAGGCACCGTTTCTACACCTGCGAATGGTCAAATCACTGTTATCGTCAGGAACACGAGCAAGCGCGAGCAGTGTGGGTTATCCGGCAAGGAGCGCCGAGTGTTTTGGGTCACCTCGGGGCTGGCTGTACAGTCATCGTGGAACACAACAATTGTGCATTATGGATATTTACCAGATATTTCAACAAGTACTGAGTTGCCGACACGATCCTGAACCTAATCAGCGCGATAGCGGCTTCGTGTACTCCAATCGCCACATGGACCCACTGGTCACTCCGACGAGCTCGTTCTCCTGTCGTTGTATCCAACCGGCGGAGATTATTTTACTGAATTCATTCTGGTGCTCTACATGCTCTAGATGGAAAGGCTCAGTTCGAGCAGGACCAAATTGCCCCAGGACCTCAATCTGACCAGGGAGAATGCCCACTTCTTCGCACGTTTACCTCAAGGCAGTGGCTAGGAAAGACGGATCTGTCTAAGTGGAGATGAGCACACACATAGTCCACACTGCTTGCGAGCATAAACAAGTGCGGATAACTTCACCTTGTCTACGCTCCCACCTGGAGAGCTCTCTGCTTCCCTCTAGTAACTTCAAGTAGCACGCCGGGTGTGTTGTTCGCGTTGCACTAGAGCGGAACGAGGACAGCTGCATGTGGTTCTGTTGGGTTTGGGGCGATGCCATCCTGGTTCACTGTTCCTGCGAGGGTATCTCTGATCTTTGTGAGCGAGGCGTGCATGAACGGGGCCGTAGGTGAAAATGATGGAGGATGATGGCGCGACACTTGGCAACGTCGCGGTTATGAACGTTTTGGACGACATGTTGCCATTCCATTTTGCGAGGGTCAGCAAGGGTTTAGAGGGTGAGTGAAGGTTAAATAAAAGTGTGAATGCTGACAGTGATAACCGAACCGAACACAGATGATTGACTCCATAGAATGCAAACGGTTTCACTACGTCGTTCGCTCGTATGGATCGTGGTCTAGTACTTAGCTGTCATCGCCAGTGTTTCCCACCATTAGTAGCCACGGCGGGTTTCCAGTCCATTCAAGGCACTATCATTCCATGGTCAATGCAACTTCTCTCATATCAACTTACACTGCACTCTTTGCAGACGTGCCTCGTTACCCGTCTTCCAGACCTGTAATTCTGAAAGCGTTTCACCACCCCCGAATGATGCCAGGACCTGCAAGAGCTTCTATGCAGTTTCCTGTGCGCGGGGGGATGCCATACAACAATGAATTCAGCTACAGTGTTGTTGCGGTGGTAATGATAGTATTGACTCGCCAGTTCTGGCTTGAAAGCTTGAAGGCCGGAGAAGCCATGCAGCGTGCCTCATCTCGTGCTTGCCATCCTGTTTCCAATCTCTTGTCTGATTACACGCTCTAGTTTCACTTTTGCCTTGCTGACTTCCCATGCATTCCTCTCGCACCATCATCTGTTTGCCGCTGCGCACTATTGCGAAACACACTGTGTTCATCTAATCACGTATTGCTTGTTTTGCCTATGCCTTCGCCAACCTGCACGCATCCTCGGCATTCCTTTGCAGACACATCTATATACCATGCACCTTCACCCCTTCCCTGCCCTCTCTCTCGTCGCTTTGTTTCCTTCTCTTCTGTGTCCATCATTCTCATTTTCCTATTTACTCATTCCCATTATCCTTCCCGGTCTGACGATTGTCGGTCTCTTAATCCGATCAGTTTTTCTTTGCACTCCTCCATCACTTGATTGACTCGGGCGCTTTCTACTTGTTTCCTGTACGCTCCCGTCTTGAATAGCTCTCGCTGGGCTATTTCTGCGTTACTGTGTAGCACGTAGTAGCTGCCGGGTACCTACTCATCTCCTCATCATCAATTATTATTATTCTCGCCTACAAAGTCCGCTCGAAATCTCCTTGGCAATTGCTATTTTCCGTCCACCCGGGATTGTGCCAACTCGCCAACGTCGCTAGAAGTGGTATCTAGGCTACTAGTTTGGTGACCAGTCCGTCTATGAGGCAGGCCCCGTTCCGGAAAGTCGTATCGCTTCCGAAATGAATTCGTTCCGTTCGGGCCATATGGCACACCAACGCCACCCGCTCCGGGACTTGGTATCTCAAATGTTTCAGGCCGTGCTCTCAGTCACATATTCGTTTACATGTTACGCTCGAGACCGATGCTAAGCGTTGTTTAACCTGACAGCCCAGTGTTACGGGGGCATGTCCAGGGCTTCGGATCGAATATAGCAAAAGAAAACATATGCCGCACCGTCGCGTCCAGCGGGAGGGACCGGGGAGTTGGCACATAGAAGAGAAGGCGGTGTCAAAGTTCGAACAAGTTGTCACGGTGCCACCGCTGTTTAAACTCTGTAGTAGTCTGTGCTTAGATGACATACGTCAGTGCGCAATACGTTTCAGGGGATATTTAGGTGTTGAATGGTTCCTGAAGCTTTTCATGGTGGTTTAAAAAGAAAGCTTTCGCATCAGGGGCAGGAGAACAACAGAATGTTCACCAGAATCCCGATTTTCGCAACCGTGCTGAGCGCGCTCGCTACTGCAGTCGCTGCAGTCCCGGCAACGACTTTCCCTGTCCCAAAGGCGATCCCGGATCAGGGATTACCTTCTTCGGCGTCTCCCGACACCACCCCGGTGGAACTGTTTGAAGGACTCCCCCCAGCACTCCGTGAGTATTCCACGCTCCCCCAGGCAACCAGACTCTCACCACATAGTTGCTAGTGCGTGCGCGGGCAGCGGGTCAGTGCAGTAAATCTAACACTGCGGCGCGCGACGATGCGGTCGCCTGCTTGGACCAAATCTGGAGCAAGCGTCATGAAGATATCCAGGTCGGACACCAAAAAGTGGTCACGTTCTGTGACATCAGGACCGCAGTAATCAATGGCATCAACAAGCCAGGTGAACCAGTCGATCTGACTTAGTGAGTCTGCAGTAGTTGTTGAGTGAGTAGATGACCGGCTAAGTCATGGAATGGTTGTTTTGCAGTAACGACGTCGCGTTGAGTCTCCAGTGGATGATCGTCTACTGCAATGTCGACGGTCGAGTTGGAGGTGAGCAGTAGCTTCTTGCTTGCTTACTGCTTATGATCTGACGACCTGAAGGGTTCCAAGCTGCAGATGGGAATAGTGGCATTATCGTTGCCATCAATAGTACCTAGGGGTGATGTGGGTTACCCGGGATGGAGCGACCACCGAGTATTTTGGGTCGCCTCGGGGCTACTTGTACAGTACATCGTGGAACATAACAATTGCACATTATGGATATTTGCCAGATGTTTCAACTGTTTAAGACTGCGTTGCGAACATGATCCTGAACAAAATCAGTGGGATAGGGGCTCTGTGTACTCCCAGTTGACACATGGACTCACTGGCCACTCGGAGGAACCAGTCCTTCTACGTGTCTAAGTCGTTGGATCCAACAGGTGGACATTGTTTTACTGACTTCATTCAGTAGCTCTACATGCTTTAGATGGTGAGTCTGTTTGAATGCAAACCAAAAGTGTCGTCGCTCACTATGTCCTCTAAATGTATCTCCGTCTATCAATTTCTGATCGTGACGAATTTGGACCATCCATTCAAGGCTCTATTCCATGGTGAATGCCACTTCTCTCATATTAACTTACAATGCACTCTTTTTCAGCAGACGTGTCTCGCTACCCGTCTTCCAGGCCTGTGATTCTGCAGCGCATTTCACCGCCCCCCGGATGATACTAGGGCCTCGATCGCAATGGAGTAGTGAAGGAGCTTCTACGTACCGTTGTCGACTTCAAGTTTCGTGTGGGCGGGGGATGCGGCACGACAATGAATTCAGCTTGTTGTTGCGGTGGTAATGATAGTTAGTTCTGGCTCGAAGGCGGGAGAAGCCGCAGGGCATGCTTTGTAGACCACGTGTGAACTTATGCCCTATTTCAAGCGAGTCTTCGGAACTGCAAATCCCATCTGAAAATCGCCGAGTTCCGATTGATTTCCGAGCTTGTTTACATGTGATTCTCGCCCTCTGAACAACATTTAGCGAGTTCGCACAGGGAGACGGCCTGCTTCACCACTCACAGTCACTTTACCGGGTACACCATGTCGTTGTCGTTCAAAGGCCATACAGTCGTCGTGACCGGTGCGGGTGGAGGACTAGGAAAAGCGTACGTTTCATACTGGAACATCATGAACTTCTCACGTCAATATGTTGTACTTCTTGTTTAGATATTCAATCTTGTTTGCTGCTCGCGGAGCCAACGTCGTCGTGAACGATTTCAACGGAGAAGCAGCACAGAAGGTGGTTGATGAGATCAAACGAGGTGGGTGGTCTATGAACGCGTTGTTGTTGCTACCGCGATTCGTGTCTGCGTTTATGGTGCGTTGCGCTTCTAGCGCTAACTAAGGTCATCGTTGCTAGCGGGTGGAAACGCTGTCGTGAACACGTCTTCGGTGACGGACGGTGCGGCTGTTATACAAAGCGCCATCCACGCCTTTGGGGGGATCACTGTCCTCGTGAATAATGCGGGTATATTGCGGGACAAGGGGTGGGTTGCCATCTTTTCGTGCTTGGCGCCGGTTTGGACAACTCACGCGTATGTTTAATGTCCAATGTGTGGGTGATAGGTTCAAGAACATGTCGGACGCCGAGTTTGATCAGGTCATCGCGGTACATCTCAAGGGTGCTTATGCCTGCACCAAGGCTGCTTGGCCGCATTTCCGCAACCAAAAGTTTGGGCGGATCATCAATACGTCGAGTGCTGCGGGCATCTATGGTACGTTTTCCGTGGAACGTTGTAGGCTTGTTGTGTGGGTTGCTTAAGAGTTTGTGTAATGTGTGATTGTGACAGGCAACTTTGGTCAGGCAAACTACAGCGCAGCAAAGATGGGTTTGATTGGATTCACGAAAGCACTTGCGAGGGAAGGTGTCAAGTACAACATCAGTGCTACTGCAGTCGCACCCGTGAGTTTCTTTTTTGGTGCGTCATCTGTAACACGCGTGTTGAGTGTGTCGGATCTTCCAGGCTGCCGCATCAAGAATGACGGAAACTATCATGCCGCCTGAGATTCTCGAAAAGTTAAAGGTAGGATGGGTTTGTGGATCCTTCGTACACCAGTGTCTGAATGCAGACTTTTTTGCTAGCCTGATTTCGTCGCACCGTTCGTTGCTGCCGTGTGTCACCCCAATGGACCAAACGCGTCGGGACGCGTATTTGAAGTCGGCGCAGGGTTCGTCGCAGAGAATCGGTGGGAGAGGAGCAAGGGGACTATCTGGAAGACGGATGAAACATTTACGCCTTCTGCTGTGAGGGGCATTTTCCATCTCTAGCTCGGCATCACCTTACAGGCTTCCAGGTCAAACTCAAGTGGTCGGAAGTCACCGACTTCTCGGTCCCAAGATAGTAAGAAGCGATGCATATGATATTCTTCCATTCTAACAGGATCACAGTCCAGAGTCCCCCGCAGATGTTGAGAGCACGGTATGTCATTCGTTCTAGCATGAGAGAATCCTCATTCATGGTTATGACAGCTCGATGTTGCTTCCACTCTACTGCCGAACTCTCAATCGACGCCACCCGTTCAATTTGGTGGTCAAACGGTCATCATCACCGGAGCTGGTGCGGGTCTTGGTCGCGCCTACGCTCTCATGTATGGTCGACTTGGAGCCAATGTCGTCGTAAACGATGTTAGCGAAAAGGGAGCCAACGCCGTATGCGGAGAAGTCCGGCAAGGTAAGTGAACCTGGTCTGCCTGAGATCCCGAGATTTTAAATCTTAGCGGGCGACTTGTTGTAGCTGGTGGCAAAGCAGTGCCCGTCATTTGCTCGGCAGAAGATGGTGATCGCATCGTCAAGGCTGCCTTGGATGCGTTTGGCGGCGTGCACATCCTCGTGGCGAATGCGGGTGTGCTGCGAGACCGCTCGTTTACTGCTATGTCGGAGCAAGAGTGGGATCTCGTGATGGCTGTCCATCTCCGAGGTACTTACAAGGTTGGTTCTCTCGGGAATCCTGGATTTGATGGTTGCTCACAATAACGCCAGTGTACAAAAGCCGTTTGGCCGATATTCCAGAAACAGAAGTATGGACGGATTGTGACGACGTGTTCGCAAGTCGGTATCTGTAAGTCGATATACGCGCATAGTGCTACTTTACGGTCTGTAACATTTTCCCAGACGGAAACTTTGGGCAGACCAACGTGAGTTATCCTTGCTGTCGATTTCGTCGCCATCTCGCACGATTTGGATAGTACTGTGCGGCCAAAGCCGCCATCATGGGATTCACAAAGACCCTTGGGTTCGAAGGCAAGAAGTACAACATTCTTTGCAACGTCATTGCTCCGAGTGCCGGCACCGCGATGACGATGACAGTATGGTCGGTCGATACTTACCCTCTCACCACAATTTCTCGCTGACGCGATATCTAGGCCGAAGGAGATGGTCGATGCTTACAAGGTAACCCACCCTCAGCGCAGAGTTCTATAACTAAGTAGCACTTCCCAGCCTGATTACATCGCCCCCATTGTGGGCTATCTCACTAGCCAAGACAACACCGAGACGACGGGGAGATTGTTTGAAATCTCGGGCGGCTGGGCAGCCGAGACGCGGTGGCAACGGACGGGCGGACACGGTTTCCCTACGAACGTGACCTTGACGCCCGAGAACATTCTTGCGAAATGGGACGTGTTTACCAACTTTGGTGCGTGTCCGTCTGACGTGCTTTGGGTTGGTTGCTGACTAATTCGGGTGTGCAGATGACGGCCGGGCGACATATCCTGCAACATCAGCAGAAGGTATGGCGACGCTCATGGCGAATCTGGACAACACCACGGCTGAGCCTGTCAAGTCAAAACTGTAATGAGCATGGTGTCATTTCTCGGTCTAGGTGACATTCTCTGAACATGGATTTTGATTGTCTTTTGGAAAGTGTGTAATGTACTTTCATTTGAATACAGTGATTGTAGAGATATTGGTATTATTTGATCTTCATAACTACTAAGCTACTGCTGCAACACAACACTAAGAAAGGTGGCTATCTGCTCTCTCTGTTGCTGGACAGATGTGTTAGGTGGAAGTGGTTGAAGTCCCAGATACTGGGACAATGCAGTACACTGTTGGACTGCATAATTCACAAAGTGTCAAAGTCGAGTGGTTATGGACGAGCACGAGAACACGTGACAGCCTGAGTTCCAAGTGACATTATTCGACTCTCAGGACCGTTCGTTTGCTAGTCCACTGCGGTTACACAGTCACGCCAATCCACCTCTAGTAGGACCAAAACACTGATCAAGGCTGGGAAGTTCACTTGGCTGAGATAATTACCGAGGTACGCACACGGATCAAATAATACACTTTATATTGCCTTGGGCACCTATCCATTCGTTGCTCCTCGATTTGATCCAGATTTGCTGCCTCATCCTAGACAAGTAGGTGGTTGACTCTTATGGTTCGCTTTCATCCGACCTGGTGATTCTTGATACAGTGCAACCATCTGGGCATGTTGAGACAGATATCCTCGTAGTTCCATACAAAGAGATGAAGTCGAAGCCGGTATTCCTCGCGGGTCGTCTACTTCAGTGAATATCAGGAGATCGAATGCTGATGGAAGAAGTGCTCGGCGGAAGAAAAGTTCCATTTTACAACATGCAGCTACGCTCTTGAAACCTGAGAGAACAGTTGGGCCGTCTCCAACTGTGTGGGGAAGTGTCAGATCAATAGTACTGTCATCCTGTAAGTTGTTACCTTCTTCTAGAATTTCGATACTCATTAGTTACGTTTTAGATCTGAATGTACTTCTTATCTTCATTCCGGTATCTGTATGCTCTCCCTCCCTACCAAAGAATATAACCAAACTGGATTTTCCTTGGCTAGTGGGCACTCAAGTTTACCATACCAAATGAACATACTGCTGTATTTACCTGTATGCATTTCCGCTAAATCCTTTCCCGTCTTTTTATTTCAATCCCCCAGGCTCCTTCCTAGCGATAATACCGCTGGCTCAGGTTAGTCAACTGAATTGCATTACCACCCATGGCCTTGTGATTACGGACCGATCAGCTACTTGCTTTCGCTACCGAAGAACTCTCATTGCGTGTCGGACAAACATTGGCTGGCCTCATCAATGCAACTCTAGTTAGTGCGTTGCAAATATATCACTATCTCTTCACTCATTCTATGTAGGGAAACACGCAAGTTAAACCATTATGTGCAAAATCGTGATCACTCATCACTCTACCCCACAGTGTTGAACTCGTGGTTTCGGTATGTAGAGTGTTGTCGGTGCTTATGCACTCTCTCGTTTTACATTTACCCTAGATCATCGCTTTGACTAAATGTCAACTCACGATTGTCCAATCTTCTCGTGAGCTACAGTATTCCTGTGCTTGTTGCACCTACTTGACATCCACTGCGCTCCTAGTTATTGGTTCTATTCTGAGTAACATACGCAAGTGTGGTTGACACTATCATAAACTACTTCACTAATGTCAGATTCTAATAGTGCTGGTTCTCGGGACGTGTTTCTTCGCAGGTGGCTTACGATTCTCAGAACAAGGCTTTGGCATGAGTGCGGATTTCTAGGATGTATCATTATTCTTCCATACTTAACACGAGCCGAAAGGTGCCGCACAGCTCAATGCGTCATTGTTGACAATCAGTGTCATCGCCGTCCTGTTGCCCGTTGCCTTCCTCACGATTCTTCAAGGACTTCCAGGTTTCGATGAGGCTACCGCCACTCAGCAAATCCTCAAAACAAGTCACGGTGTAAGTTTTTCCCTTGCGTTCTAACCCACGCCCTAGTCTCAAGTTTGTTTTTTCCAGTTTGCCATCATTCTGCTCTTTAGTAGGGTCTCGTCTTCAAAGGTACTTTTGCAGAACTAACTCTTCTTCTCATTCTTCAGTCTACATGTCTTATTTGTTCTTCCAACTCTCTTCCCACAAAGATCTCTATCAAGATGATAGCTGCGAAATATCCCTATCGAAAAAATATATTGGTGAGAACCCCTTCACAGGAAAGCTGAGGAAGAGGTTTCTCCAAGGTAAGACATCTTCGACGCCAAGCCACAGCGTACTCGTATCGCCCGTTATTTCACATCCACCGCAAATGGAGCACATGCATTTTCAAGGTGACGTTGCGACGCGTGGTCCACGGACCGATTTCGACGGTTCGGGATTACCTATCATAAAGTTGGAAGTGAGCGAGGAGTCTGAGGAACAAAAGCCGCAGATGAGTGTAGTAGTATCGTTCTGCCTCTTAGTAATCATCACCGCGGTGTGTTTCTCCACCACCACAACTCGAACAGCACTGACACATGGTTCATGCTGCGATCCAGCTCGTTTCCGTTACTGCGGATTTCCTTGTTGACTCCATTGATGGCATGTCAGAGTCCACTGGCATCAGCAAGGAGTTCGTTGGTGTCGTGCTCTTACCCGTCGTCGGCAACGCAGCAGACCACATCACCGCAGTGACGGTGTCCGTGAAAGACAAACTGACTCTTAGCCTGGGTGTTTCAGTCGGTTCCAGTATCGTGAGTAGGATCAGATCATTCTGTTCTGTACAAAGGCACTCAGGATTACCCCCTAGCAAATCGCACTGTTCGTCATTCCGTACGTATATTTGCACAGTTCGTGGTCTGGATGTACGCATTTCGTATTCACCGTTCATCATCACAGATCGATGGTTATACTGGGATGGATAATTGGAAAGCCACTGACGTTCTTATTTGACCCACTCGAGTCCATCATCCTGTTCCTTTCTGGTGAGTTGTAGTGTGACAACATTCGCTCCACGGCGACGATCGACCCGCGTTGTTCAGTACTTACGGTGAACTATGCTGTCCAAGATGGTAAATCAAATTGGCTTGAAGGTGTGATCCTCGTATGTGAGTTGTGTTATCCTCGCACAAGGAGGTCGTGCTGAAGTGCTGTTAGGCCTGTATCTCATTGCTTGTCTCACTTTCTTTTATTACCCTGGTACCGCGATGTGTTTGATTTGTGTGGTTTTACCCCTGACCCGAATGTTTTTCCAGGTACACCAAGTGTTTTCGCCAATTGCTCGTAGTAGATTTGTGGGCTCCCTGGTTTTAACTTTACATTGGGTTCTACTTTTTATCTATTCAACTTTATGGTACGACCAGCATAATGTTCAACTGAACATACATAGCATCGCTACTCGATTCAACTCTCTGGATGTTACATAGTGCTGCAATCCTATTGGTGCACTGGGCAATCTTTGCCACGTGATTTCGTTGCCAGCTGTTAGCAACAACCTCGTCATTGCTTCCACGGCCCTCGACTGGCAAGTAACTGAAACCATGTCCAAGCTACCTGCCGTTTTCGTCGATCCCGAGGATTCGCAGTTGGTAGCAGACGCGAAGAAACAAGTTCCGGCGGACCAAGACTACTCGTACACGGAACGAGACGTTATCCTTTACAACCTCGGTATCGGTGCCACCGAGCAAGAGCTGCAATGGACATATGAAGGTCACGAGGAGTTTGGTGCTCTCCCTACTTTTGGGGTCATCCCACAGTTTAGTGCTAGCTCAGGCATACCACTCGGATGGCTCCCGAACTTTAACCCGGTACGTTTTCTCATTAGTGGGTCAAGGTTCGCGCCTCCCATACCGGATCTAACCCTGAGGCTGTTTACTCTGTTGCCTTGCCATTGGCGGCCGATGGGTTTTTATTTTATTTTTTCTTGTCGTTGTAGGCAAAGCTTTTGCACGGCGAACAATACTTGTCTATCAAAGCTCCTATACCTACTGAAGCTAACATCGTAAACGAGACCCGGTGTGTCATGAATGCAACCCCATCGGCCGGGTCTTCACGCCAATACTGACCATGCGGAGCACAGACTACTCGAAGTCCTAGACAAGGGGAAGGCTGCTTCTGTCACGACCCTCGTCCAGACCAGGGACAAGGACACGGGACAGCTCCTCTTTGAAAACCAAGCCACCGTCTTCATCCGTGGCGCGGGCGGTTTCGGTGGTAAGCGTACCGGAGCCGGTATGTTCCTTTTTTTCGGCCGACCTCGGTTACGCCATTCCTCATCCGCGTGTTCCTAGACAGGGGTGCAGCGACAGCGGCTAACGTGCCACCGAAACGGGCGCCGGATGCTGTCATGGAAGAAAAGACGTCCCCCACGCAAGCCGCACTATATCGGTTAGTCCCAATCATTGTCTATGGTCCTACCATCTTGAGCGATCTCTCATCGGAATTCCAATCGCGTGAATCAGTCTGAGCGGGGATTACAATCCGTTACATGTAGGTGTCGTCACTCTTCCTCTTTTAGTGAACATGGCTCTGAAAGAACGCTTTTTTTCTAATTGATAACCATATCTGATTGCACTTGGCATCCTCATTCAACGAACGTTCTTGAATCGGTTCGTTCGACCCTAGATCTTGCCTGACTTTGCCGCGATCGGCGGGTTCGATAAGCCGATTCTACATGGTACGCCACTCCCATTGAGTTGACTTTTTTTCGCGCGTTGACAGATCACGATTGTGGGGATGTGGTAACACAAAGGACTTTGCTTCATGGGGATCGCGGGGAAGCATGTTTTCAAGGCGTTCGGTCCTTATCAGGACATCAAAGTCAGGTACGTCGCAGAAAATCCTGGGGTTTTCGTCAAAGGAACCCAGCACCGTTCCATCGGGGTGTCTAAGGTTCACTGACTTGATCATGATTGTTACTCCATACCCCGCAGGTTTGCCGGCGTCGTGTATCCCGGCGAGACGCTCGTTACAGAGATGTGGAAGGAAGGTAACAAGGTGATATTCAGTGCGTCACGCTTTTGTTTTATTCCCGGGATAGGAATGGCAAGGGGGTCTGTACTCATATTTCGTGATCATTACAGCTACGAAAACGAAGGAACGAAGGACTAGCGTTTTGACCTCCGCCGCGGTGACGCTGGCGGATGGGGGCAAGGCGAAACTATAGGACCACACGGATCGTAATGTTCCTTGAGCGGTCCGTCTGGAGCGTTTTGGCACCATCGGGAATTTGAGGATCTGGTTGGTTCTTGATACGTGGGGTATATACGGAGTATTACGGGAAATGAAACAATTATACGCCGCCCCATAGCCGACAGATAGTGCTTGCAACGTCTTACCTTGATTATCAGCTTAGTTCAAACTTCAAACTCACTGACGCCACTTTGAGCGCGTATAGCAAGTGTCAGCGTAACAACACCAAGAAAAGTCCGATGCGGCGAGTATCTACATGATCATGACATGTCGGTCCGAAACTCGTTAAATAAACTTGTTTCCATGGCGTCAACGAATATTAAGAAAATATGTGGACTGTAGAGCATAGGTGGACGGGTACGTTCTACGGCTGGCGGGACATGCGTACTGAAGCTTGAGCCCGAATAGCCGTACCTTCTAACAACTCAACAGAGGATCAGTACCTGAAACGCGCATGTACGTCAGAACAGCACCGAACATGCGTGCACCAGAGCCACGTCTGCCCCAAACAACGACGTACCGGGATAATACCAAAACGTGACACAGAGGATGAGGTAGAGGCCTGGTTATCACGTGTAGTCAGTACAAAAATAGTCCGTCGCATCGGCACCGACAGTCGAGGTGATGTGAAAAACATACAGATTAGGATCATCCCTTCGAGCCAGTTCGACTTGCCGTCCTGGACGGCGTAGTTGACGGTGAGCACTGTATAAACCGTCACGGGTTACATATCGCTGGATAGGCGAAAAGGGGGACGTACCTGAAAGGAACAGGACGACGGACTGGAGAGGGTCAAACAGGAGTGTGAGCGGCTTGCCGAGTATCCACCCCAACGTGATGATAAACCTGTGTTGGTGAGAAAGGTAAGCACGTATGGCACCTGTCGGTAAGCCGGGAGAGGAGAGGGACGACGTACGGAATAACGAAGAGCGCAATTTGCTGGTGGATGGGGTTACTGCGTTCTGGAAACGGTGCATGGTAAAGGAGAACTCACAATGCTGGAACCAACTGCAACTCCCAGGCTGAGCGTTAACTTGTCCTTGACAGACACCGTCACCGCCGTGACGTGCTCTGCGGCATTTCCGACGATGGGGAGAAGAATCACTCCGACAAACTCCTTACTGATACGTCCAGTGCTAGTCAGCCCATTGATGGAGTCTACTAGGAACTCTGCAGTAATTGCCACGAGCTATACGGATCATCAACGGTCACCTCTGCCGTCAAGAGCGTATACAATCAGTAAACGTACGACGGTGACGACGGCCAAGAGGCAGAAGGACACAGGAACGCTCATTTGAGGCTCCTCGGCCTCCTCCTCAACTAGCATGTGTGTGGCAACATGACCCGACTCCGGATCGGAGGATGGCGGTGCACCATCAGCCATCTTTGAAGGTGAGGTGACCAGTGGCGTCTCCGTGTATTGTTGGGGTCGCTTTCCATGACGAAATTTCTTGAACTTGAATGGGTTTTCGCTGTATTTCTTTGATTCCAGAATCTCCTCGCTATCATCTTGGTAGAGACTTTTGTGCGAAGAGAGTTGGAAGAAGAGGTAGGATGCATAGACTAAAAGGCAGAAAATACGCGTTAGTCATGCACTCACGGCTCGAGAGCAAGTCCGTACTAAAGAGTAGAATGATGGCGACCTGCGAAGAGCTCAGATATGTTCATTTATCCCTGATGTCGGTGAACGCACCCCATGACTCATTTTAAGTATTGATTGATCAGTGGTATTTGGATCATAATTGGGAGACCCTTCAAGAGCCATTACGAAGGCACCAGGGAGAAGGACGGCGATAACACTGATCGTCAGAAGAGTTGAGTTCATCTGTGCCGCGACTGTTCCCCAAGGCCTCAAACAGTGCGAACGACAATGCAACAGAGAAACACATACTAAGCCCAAAACCCTGCTCGGAGAACCTCATACCACCCGCAAAGAAACACATGCCGAGCACGAGCACTGTGTGATAGGGCAAAATTAATGGGGGACAGGTGATGGTACGGCTGAAGGCTTACGCAAATTACTTAGGATAGACCCGACAACTAGTAGAGGCTGTGAGTCTGGAGAAGTGCAACCGACGGAGAGAACGTTTTACTCACGGGATGACTGCACGATGTCTAGTTCACACTTGGTCAAAGCGATGATCTGACAGAACGCGCAATGAGAATGCAACATGCAGGTATACATGACGGAATTCAACATACCGAAACGATCAACTCGACACTGCGGCAGAAGTGAACGGAGAACTAAGCTTATTGAGAGGTGCAACGAGGGGCCACTTACGCATTTCCCTAAGCGGAAAATGTCAAAGGCCGCTCAAAAGATACAGATCATACTTACGAGTGTGGCATTTATGAAACCTGCTAGGGTTTGCCCAACCCGCATCGACAATTCATCCGTAGTAAATGCGAGCAGCTGGTGATTCATGAATACCATGCTGTAATTCCCGAGTCAACGACCCACCTTGGCAAGAGGTATGATGGCCAGAAAGGAGACTGTTGAAGTCAGTTGACAACAACCGGTGCAGAACGCAGGACGACTACGCACAGACGAAGATGAGCGTGTACTCGTTCGGCAACGCGAAGTGTAGTGCCCACTGGCCGAGTGAACATGAGCACAAAGAGAGGGAGAGAGAAATTGCGAGGCATACGGATATTGGAATACAAATGAGAAGAAGATTCAAATCTGATAAGAAACGTATGAGGAAGAGGGCCTCGCTCCGTCGGCGGACAGCTTACAAGACGCTAACATAATGGCTCGTATACTTTGCCAGACTGTTGGAGCTGGCCCCAGCTTCTTCGTAGGCTGCATGAGGGTGGCGGCGTGCTGCCGAAGAGAGGCTTTTTTTTGTTGAACTCCTCCCTCAGTCACCGGTCTTCTCACCGCTGAGGATGAACCAGATGGCTGTGAGGGAAGTATCAATTGTGTGGAGTCAAAAAACGACTCTGAGGCGCCTGGTTCTGTCACTGGTGTCGACGATCGGGGGGTATCCATGAGTTTCGCAGGAGTTAGTTAGCCTTAGGATAGGAATAAGTAACCCACTACTATTTAGAGAGCAGGAGTCAACGTTGTGCTAGAACACCAGGAGTCAAATACCTTGGAATGTTGGTTTGTAAATGAGGAGTGGACAAAGAGGAAGAACGAAAAACAAACGAACCCCCAAGCGGAAGATCCTGTTTAAATAGGCCGATGCCACTCCGCACTGTTCGAGAAAGTGATCGTTTTGCCAAGTGCCACAAGTCACGTAACATACACCGAAAAGGCAACCTCTGTCGTTCGATCAGACCCAGCGGATACACACATTCAGCGACTTTTCATACGTTTTTTTCGCTCACTGGACCCTTTTACTGTCGTATCCGCAGTCGCACTGTCTACCGAGCGCCGCAGCTGAGCTCAGAGTTGCCAGCATGGACCGGAGATGTCCGGACAGGAGAATTGTTCCATTCGAATGTTCCATATCCACGCACGCACCGCACCATCCTCAATTGTCCCTGGTCACGGCCTTTTGTACTGCCTCACGACCACGCTCTGCCAAGCGCAACGTCTGCCACGGCAAGGCGGGCTAAGCTTGATCATGCCTCCCCCTTCCCATCGCTATATCTAATACATAGGATCACCATCGAACGATTACACTGCAATTGCCATTCTAAGCA
Organism: Lanmaoa pseudosensibilis; assembly: GCA_038092875.1. Taxonomy (NCBI): domain Eukaryota; kingdom Fungi; phylum Basidiomycota; class Agaricomycetes; order Boletales; family Boletaceae; genus Lanmaoa; species Lanmaoa pseudosensibilis. Next base: position 34,148 of record JBBPRF010000063.1, on the reverse strand, counting down.
TGGACATGAGACATAACTGGGCGCTTGTACTGTATACCGGCCCATCAGTGCATATCACCGGTACTCCCGTATGGCATCGTCAGGCTGTACACGCAGGATGCTTATCAATCTCGATGGCTGGTAAGCGAAGCGGTAAACATGCAGCATTCTGCCGCGGCAATGATTGGTACTAATCTGCTTTGCATTCCAATCGATGGCTAACACAGTTGTGACTCACATCGTTTCGGCCAACATGACGATCACTGGGATACCTGATTCTTGTCTTGTCATCGTCGTTGGAATTCTTTATGCATTCTGAAACACGGCGACCGTTGCCTCGGCATGTGGATAAACTGATGGATAAAATTTACTCCAACGAAACGATGACCCCAAATATACAAACTACCACCCTCAGGGTGCGTACCAATTAGTAGAAGTAAGCAAAGCTAGTAGGTCGAAGGAAAACATAAGTCAAACATAACAGCTCCATAGATAGCATGGTATTGGTCCCCAGAGACAAATCAGTCCTAAATTCAAATGCAATTACACGTGTTCCTTTGCTATATCACCTGGTCCCCTGGGCCTCATGTATCGGTGTTTTAGTCCATTCACCCTTGGTAAGCAAACGAAACAGCGCCGTATAAGCCATCCTCGCGGCCCAACATGCCATGACCATGCAGAACCTAAACGGTGAATCGGACGTCAGCCCGGAGCAGGTGAGAAACGAGACGTCACATACCTCCATCTTCCTCGCATGCCACCCTACCCCACTGTTGATATTTCCGTTTGCATCCGCTAGCCGATCCATCTCAGCCCGTAAAGGGTGGTCAGCGGGCAGTTGCCTCCGCAGTTCCCCACCGACCCATCCACTCGCCGCGTCAACGTACCAGCCTCGACCCCCCTTGCTCCGAATGGTCCGCCATGTTCCTGCACCAACTCCGAGACTGACAAGCGCTGGTATGGATAACTCGATGACACGAAGGCAAGTAGGTGCTTGTGGGACAATAGGTTCGGGACTGAGTATGGACATGTAGGGCGGTGTACACAACGGCCTGATAATTTGCGTGTGCAAAGCGATGGAGGCTTGGCGTGCGGATCCTCGCGGCCCACCCATGCCGGCACTGGCTCGGCCCCAGTCAAGCTCCGGTGAAGTGGATATGAGTGTCAGTACCTCAACGTTGACAGCCTTGGTCTTGATGAACGTGGTGATGGCTTCTATTTCAAGGTCTGGGATATAGGAAAGACCCAATGAGCGTAGCTTTGGTTGTGGCCTGCACACGTCCCGCAGCAGTTCTTTGGTTATCGGAGCGCTGGATAGGTCGAGGTATGTGAGTTCACCGCTAGTGAAGCATGGTGCGAGGGCAAAGATTTCGCCGAGGTCCTCGGTAGATAGCGGAGATGGGAAAGTTCGATCACCATAAAGTGTTAACTCTTGTATCCGAGCAGCGGCGGGTGCTTGAATGAGGAAATCTTTGATCGACTCTCCGGTCAAGCGGATGCATCGAGCCAAAGCAAGCGAACAAAGTCTAACAGGCGAGTCCCCGAGTGCACCGAGCAATTCTGGTGTGACACGTGTCGCGGAAAGGTCGAGATGGGTAAGAGAGGGAAATGCGAGAACAAAGGGGGTAAGGATGTGTGGCTGAATAGATTTTACACCACGCAGACAGAGACGCTGAAGACCGGGGAACGTCAATGACTCCTCTCGAGCAAAACGGACAGCCAACGATGTACGGGAACGCCTCGCGTCCATTCGCTCCTCGTCTTCGCTCCCACTCGAGTCACCATCGTGGAGAAGCAGGTGAGTATTGACAAACTCGGTGAGTGCGCCGACGAAAACAGCGCTGACACAACCTGTCAAGTCAACAGCTTCGATATCTTTGCAGTCCCGCCTCCTCTCGCGCTCGTCTTCCTCAAGATCGTTGTCATTGGCGATGAGGCCACGTCCACGTGATGGACGCCAACGACCACGTGAGGAAGATCCTCGGAGAAATAGTTCATTCAAAACAGGCAATGTTAGCGCCCCGTCCATGTATTCCGTAGCGCCGAATGCCGTCAAGTTTGGCATTTCCTACAAGGGCACAATTCAACCCCACGGGCAGGGCGAGTAAGTGACGTAGACAAACCTTGAGAAGTGCCTCGACACGTTCGCCAGTAACGAAACGCCTAGTCATGCCTTCTTCCACAGAACGACGCATGCCGATGGTCCGGAAGTGGTTGAAGTCAATGTGCTGTACAAACCTTCCGGGACGTGAGTCATGCAGTGTAGGAACTGGGAGCAGTTTAGTAAGCGTGTGATTGTTCAAGGAACAAAGAATGGAATGTAACTTTACCATAAAAACCAGGCTCATTCCTCTCCATAACATTCTGGACTGCATCGCTAATGTAACGCAGAATCTTCCAACGCGCCGGACTTTTGCTCTTTGCCCTAAGACGCCGTGGACTAGGGTCACGAGACGCGGGTGGAGAGAGCAAATCGGGAGGAATAGATCCGTCTGGACCGCTGAGAGTCTCAAGAATGGATTCCTTCCATTTTTGGAGGGCATCCTCGTCAGAGGAAGCCCCGGGTATGGTAGTGCTCGCAAGAGCAGCTTTGGTAGCGGCATGGATGGACTGTTCAACAGCAAGTGCAGTATTGTCCTCTGCGCCTTGATCTTCACCACCAGCTATTTCCTCCGCGAGGGCGAGCCAGCTTCGTGGAAGGCGGACCTCGATTCTGTGCCACAACCACGGTTTGGCAGCATCGTACCACGCGTGATTGACAAGGCAAAGATTGGCCAAAGTCCTACGCACGACCGGTTCTGGACTGTTGCCCGGTGGCATAGACGATGGCATTGCAGTCGGAGCACCATAATCTCCGAGCGCAATAGGATCCAAGCTGGTGGTGGACGGCGGCAAACCTGCGGCATAGACATGCGCGCAGATGGCGAAAAGGAGTTCGGGAGGGTATTGCAAGACAACAGACATGTTGAAGGGAGAGGGAGAATAACGACGCTTTATACCCGGGATGGGGATGCCGGGTGTTGGATTGGGCTGGTCTGTGGCCGTTGATGGGGAATTTCTTATATACCTGCACGGTCGGCACTTGCAGTCCTATGTCACAATATCCGAAAAACCCTATGCCGGATTATGTAATCCGGGGACAGGGACGAACGCAAAAGCCGCGGGATGGCATTATGGGGTACTACTGGTTTACGTCGCAACGGTCCCTTCGTAAGAGGGCGGAACCGTGAGTTGTCGCCAAGTCATCAGTTTAAATGGTAGCAATAGGGATCTCCGTGCAGTGGATTTTACTATCCGAGGTATGGAAATTCATTGTGTCATCCTCGTATTTGGCGTCCCAAGATCTGTTACTATACGCCCCGCGACTAATCAGAACGTTTCAGATCGGAACCTTCATCTCAGCGAAAATCAAACATGGGAATCCAACTTGGGTTCCTCGTGCGAGTTTCAAGCTTCCCTCGCATCCTGTCATCTTAGTGGAAGGATTGTCTTCTCGGGATCTTGCCGTCATGATCAGCGAGCGGACTTAACCGAGAATCGAGTAGCGACCAGTCCAGAGGAGTCCCCAACCACCCAAGACTATTGTAACCACCTCAGATCGTGATGATAACCTCCGGGCGTCACTTTTTAACTATTTAATCCCGAGAATATACGAATCGCCGCCATCACCTGATATGTTCGCGCAAAACTCGCACCCCGTATGTATCGATTCTGCAGTAATAACATGCAAATATGGTGCTGCCTTACGTCCTTGAGCTGTATCCAACACGGAAAGAGGGCCGGGTGTCTAACCACAAGTGAGAGATTCTGCCACGTAAAATTGATGTGCCAGGCGCATCTACAAAAACGGTATATACATAACGTTACCGCTTGACCACTCTACTAGTACTCGGGCATTTCTGTGATTGGAGGACAGCTAGCAATAAAGGAAATTAAGGGTCGTTCCTGCACTAAAACCGAGTTGCAGGTGGACCCTGAGGCGCCTCGCCGCACTTTTCTCCAACTATGTTGATGTGGGAATACTTAAGTTCCGAATTTTGATTCGACGGTGTCACACTGTGCAGGGCAAACAGCTAGGGTCAATTGCCCTCCGCTTGGATACTAACTCCTGCGATTATCGTAATGGCAACACTCAAGTTTCAACGCCACCATGGCCAATCGGATAACTGCTAGGGTTCTTCCATCCTCGTCTTTGCAATTGACACACTGTTTTACTTTGAGAATTTCCAACTCAATTGACAACAGAAGTGAGCGGTAATGAACAAGTTGAGTTCTCTTTCTCACAGCGCGCCACTGACCACCCGCTACTCGCACTGCGGTGTTTGTACCAATAGGCTTCGTGGACGCTTGAACGTTCGTCCATGCCAATTTGAATTCTACGCGTTTCAACTAGGGTATGGCACGGGTGCACAATGCACACACCGCGGGTAAGAGAGGTATGGGCATGGCATGGGTGTTGACACAACGCGGTTACCAGCATTTGAGACTAGTCCAAGTGTTTGACAAACTGGAATCTGGAACACTCCAGAGTGCTCCAGACCGCTCTAGATTGCTTTAGAGCGGCCTGGATTCCGTTTCGTCCAATCATTAAGCCAGCCTTCAATCTTGCTAGCCGCGTTGTGTGAGGTCGCTTGACTTGATGTCGATCAACGACCGAAGATCGTCGGCCGACGTCTTAGGCGTTGCTTGACCCACCTTGCTCAATACATTCCACTCAATCTAACGCCTAACCGAACACTCTTCATTGATTGTACACTCCAGCAGCACAAAAGAATCGAGTAGCATTTGATCATGGACTCATGGTTGAATATAAGTATGAGTTCCAGTCTGATCCCAGAGCTGGGCGGGCCCCCTAGCCAACGTGATCGGAAGCTACAGTAGAATATAGATCGAGTGCAGAATTGGGAAGAGGGTTGGGTTGAAATCCGACTCAAGAAGAGTATGTACATCGATCATTATAAGGATAATGTTTCTGCGCCTACTCAGAAAAACTTTGGTGACTTGAAGACACAACGATTTCTACGTTGTTGACCATTGCTAACCATAAGCTAGCGCACTGCCTCTGAGCCAATGGGCGGTTTTAGAAATATTTCACTGACAACTCAACCACAGGCCGTTGAGAGCTGTGATTGGAGGATGGCCGTCAGGAAAGGAAATTCAGGGTTCACGACACACGCTTACCAAAAACAGAAGTTGAGTCCAACTCCTCACCAGCTTTTCCAAACTGTTGATAGTGGGTGGTGGCACGGCTATCCGATGAGCTCCAAGATTACCCAGTCGGGCGTCAGCCAGTGGAGAAAACGGGCAAACCTCTGAAATGGTGGTTAAACAACTGCGTTTACCCAAACTTGCCGCACCAGCTGGCTTGGCAGTGGCTCTTGATTATCTTGATCTTCCTAGTAAGTTATTATCACATTTCTATCACTGGCACACTATCTTACTATATGTTGAACCGACTTGAACGCCAGCAACCTCAACAGCTGTTCAGCGAGTATTTTATCAAGGTTGATATTCTCTTCATTTCACTCGGAACCGACTCTCGCCTTCATCGATTCGAGCCCTTCTTTACCATGGTTCATGGATGTGAAGTAATCTAGTAATACTCAGTTAATGTGACAAAAGTTCCCAAACACCGCAAGCTTGGTGAGGGTTTGGAGACCCTCACAGTACTTAGCATCACTGGCATCAATCACGCGCATGAGTACTTACTTCTCAATGCCATTGACATCTTCTAGATAAGAATCACATGTATGATACTGATATACCCGCGGATATCTTCACACCGCGGGTAGTACGGTTTACACACCTGTCACAATGTTGACGGGTACGGCGTGACCCGTGCTATACCCTACGTTTCAACAAATATGTTCCGCAGTCGAACTGTTCACATTCTCATCAACCTTTTTGCAGCCACGTTAACAGCCATTTGTCGAATCAGACTCCGCGTTGACCCGACTTATAATGTCCCCAGAAGTCATGCGGAACTATCACGTTTGTATTAGCATTCCCTATCGGCCAATGGTACATAATGTCATGAGTGGTGGGTTTTGAAACAACCCTTGGTCATGCCTTGACATAAAACTCGTACTGTTGCAACATCCAAACGAGCGAAGCAGCTGTCAACATCTAGTCAGTGTGTCTGCGAAGCCAAATTGCATGCACGACTCAACTTGACACTATCACGGGACTAAGCACTGCCACATTGAATTTGGCAGTACGGAAAATGAAGAGCTCGGAGGTGAAGTGGCAAAAGGCAATGAGGTATGTGAACAGGGCCATATCATATACACTGGAGTGATTTAGCTAGGTGTAACCGGATGACAAGGGATACGTACACTTTGTTATGGATGTTATAGGCGGCGTATCCCCGCACGACGGCAGAGGTCAACGTCCACGCGGCGAACGTGCGTGCCTGCAGTCTAGTGACTGTGGGAGGGTTATGGTGAGCGAAAGACCCAGACGAAAGCGTCTTACTGGAGGTGGGTGCTACACCAGTGTACAGCCTACGCGTAAGCTTGAGTGTTGCAAAGTTCTGGACCGTGTTGAAAATGGCCATGGTGGCGACAATGAGCTGCCATTTTGGTAAGAGCCCCTCTGTTTGCGGCAGAGCTGGTCAAATAAAATCAGAAAGGATACAACACACGAGATGGATGAGTTACCGTCGAGGAAGAGCTGCAGGGAAGCCATCAGAGTTGGGATGAAGACGAAGTTGAGGCTCCTCGCCGATCGAGAATCCAATTCGGGTCAACATATATTGGATTACATAACATTCCCTAAAGTAGGGATTGTCACAGAGTGGGTTTTGCTTTGCACAATTGTCAGTAAGTGCTGCCTTTCTAGTCGGAGGGACAAGCACGCAGTCCATGCCAGATCCCTCCTCCATATCATTCCCTGGTCCGTCCCGCTCAAACTCATTGGCTAGCACCGCCAGCAGCAGCGGGGCCAGCCTCACGCGTCGCTCGCGTATCACTCGAAAACGAACTCGAACGATCACTGCAGGTTCGCATCACGATGAGAAGGGTACCGGAGTTGAGGACCAGGTCTTAGACATATCCGCAGCTAACAACACGGACTCTGCCTCGAGCTTGGTTGTTAGCCCCCCCGGAACCCCAAATGGCACTGTAGCAACACATCCTCGACCCGATGCAGACTCCGCTTTGGGCTCTGATGATATACGGAGTGGGCCAGATGCAGATAGGAGTTGTACCACCTTTGGGACATTCGGTCCTCCAATAGACAGTCACGAGGCATCACCAGGCGACTCTGCCCACGTCCAGCCTTCACAGGGCCAACCAGGGGTAGCGCCGTCGTCTGAGACAGTCGTTTCCCCTCTCACGGTACGTTTATCTCGCCATTGCAAATGATGACCCACTTCAATTCCGTCCTTGTGCAGACAAAGGGAAAAGGCAGACACCCGCCTCGCCTCACCTCACCTCCGTCGTCGTTCAAACCTGCTCCTACAGACGCCGACCGGGTTCGAAGTAGTTTGCGCGACTCCTTGATGACCCAACAGTCCTCAACCTCTTCTTCCGTGTACCCCATGTCCACCTCCATGGGTACCGAATCTCCCCCCTCCCCTCTATCTCCCGTCCAGCCAGACCGTGGCATTCCTGTTCCCGCGTTCGAGTTTGACGGTCCAAAAGTACAAGAATTCGACGCAGATGACGTGTCTTATCGACTGCAGCTTCTCGTCAAGAACAACTACTTCCTCCCACCAGCACATTCCAAACCATCTCCCGCCGATTTTCCGTCTTCGCTCAACACCTCCAAGAAGGCCCCGTCTCCGACGTTTTTGGACTTGTTTCGTGTTGGAAAGCCCAAATCGAAACCTGCCAGCCCTGATGTCGCGAATGGTACCAGTCCAATTTTTAGAGTGACCTCGGATTCCACAACAGCCTCTGGTCAGGTGGCACGCGATAATGGTAGACCCTCACCGCAAACGTTCCGTCCTCCGCCAGGGAGTCAGCATATGGCAAGGGTAGTTGTGGTTCGGGAGAAGATGCAGGACTTGGCTGCTGCTGCGAGGCAAGCGGAAATGGATCTTGGGAGACACGACTTTGTTCTGGATCGGGACCGCGCCTCTCGGAGGGCTAAATTTACCACTTTTGATGGCATCGTCGATCCCACGGAGACGGTTGATGTACCACCTCCTTCAGCCAATTACCCCTTAGCGCTGCAGGCTTCAGCGCTTCATGGGCTTGGCATCGAAGATTCGGTTGGCGCAGCTATTTTAGCAGAACGGTTACCGCCTCCGGGTAGTCCCGGCCAATCAACTCTGGATCCTCGGGAGGATGCTTGGAGAAAGGCTCTGCTTCGCGAAGCAGTTGGGCATTCCCTCAATACTTCGAGGGCTACTTCCTCTGCTTCGCGCTACTCGACGCCGACGAAGTCCCCCTTCCGCGCGCAATCGTCGGAGTCGCTTCGCCCCGATCGAGCGATAGATCAACAGAGGAGGTTACTGGACCGAAAGATTCTAAGGCATCCTATTATTGACCCCTCGGAGGACTTCGCCCCGACGGCCGGTTCGGTGTCGAACCCATCAGCCTTGGTTGCTGTTGTGGCGGGTCCGGATCTCCGGCGGTTGTCAAACCTCGCTCTATTGAGGGCGGAGACGCCTGTGCCACATACACCCCTTTCTCCACCACCTCGTCGACCGTTTTGTAACCCTCAATTCTCTCAGTCGCAGACCAACATTTCGCCGGTTTTGGATACTTCTGCGTGTCAAACACCGAGAAAGCTGCTGCGCAAGTCTATCTCGTCTCCTATGTTGTCTGAAAGGCATGGGTGCAAGACGAATGGGACCGTCACACCAAGTAAAAGCCCTCCAATGCCTACCCTGAGCGTATCGCCAGCTCCGTCATCTTTTGATAACCGAATGAGCAGGATAACCTCGATATCTCGTTACACGAGCAGCGAGCACGACGACCAAGTCGTCGATGACCAACCGGGCAGGCCGTCGCTTGCAATGACCCTGCCAAGCACGGATGGTCGACTGTCTATCTCCGAATATTCGCAGCCCTCGCCTACTGCGTCTGCATTCCGCGATAGATGGTCAGATGGTTATTACTCTGCCAACTCGGGAGGTCCTGGGGAAAGTGCACACTCCTCTCTCCACTCGCCTATCCTTCATCCACACCCACGCCCATCTACCATGTCGCCTCCACCCAGACCGTCTTCATCCATTGTAGGCATTGCCTTATCACCACCACCTCGCCCAGGTCGCCTTCCTTTCCAGCCCACGTCCTCTCGGATACTTGCTATCTCACCTAGCCGGTCATCCTCTCAAGGCACCGTCCACTCGTTCACATCCCATTCAACTCTGTCACAATCAACACGTGCACCTCCGCCACTCTTCTTAAACGTCTCATCGCAGAGCTTCCACTCTGCGTTTCATTCTGCGCCACCCCCCTCTTCTACCACCGAGTTCTTTGATCACATACAAGCCCACACAGATGCGATGGATGATCTGGACGACTCTGACGACACCGCGAGTGAAACAGATCAGGATATCACTGCTGTTTATGCTTCCTCACCTGGTGGATCTAAGTTAATGCGGTTAGGCAACCTCTCCACGCCAAATGTCTACCCTGGGGCTAAGGAGCCTTATTATCCGTCTGTCACACCCACGGAACGGCGGAGGCCTGTGGGACACATGGCCGCAAAGACACCCTATTTTTCCAGTGTCAAAGGGGTTCCTGACTCCCTGACGCACCTTTCACTCGCTCAACATTCACGGGAACATCTTCCTATCGTGGAACCTTCGCCTACTTCCCGCCCTGCGACAGCGGGTGATGAGAACGTTCGGCGGTGGCAAAAGGACCAAGAAGCGTTCCAAGAGTCTTCAAAAAGATTAGATGGTTTGCTTATCCGGCATATGCAAGCAGAAAAGGACACATTGAAGAGAATTGCTGAAACTGCAAAAGTAGCGAAATCATGATTTTTTTTCTTTTTCATTACTATTTACTACCCTACGAGATCTAACTCTTTCCTTTCGTTTCTACATCTCGAAAGTTGGCACGTTACTCATTCGACATACCCGTTTATGTTTGCTTTCTTGTTCTCCTGCTTGTAACTGGCATGCACATGATTGATATCTAGTTGATTTTCGGTCGCTCAGTGGACCTGAAAATGTTTGCTGTGGTGCTCCTGTGTGACTGCACGTGAAGGGCTGCCGCGTTCTGACTCCGCTCCCCAACCAATTGAGATGGTCGCAGCCATTGCCCTGCCAGTCCACTTACACTGTTCTTTACGTCTTCTAAGCAACGCATAATGACAGAGATGATGGACAAGACTCATGATCATAGACAACCTTACTCCTGGCATCAGGTCAGTACCCACCACCACTACCACCCCCACAAGTGGTGGCGTAACCCCTTCCCCGGCTGACAGTTATTCCAGTCTCATGATCAGGTGAAACTCTCTGGAAAAGCCCATGGCCTCGCTCATCCTCACTGTGCATCATGTTCTACAGGCGACGGTGTTACTCCTCGTTCCATACGAGACATCCAAGGAGGACGTGGTGGTACGTACTCACTTTATGCAAACACCTGAGTTGTAACGCTCTGCCTCGCGCCCGATGTTTATTGACACAGGTGGTGATAGAGCGGGACTATCTTTTGGCTGGCGTGAGAGGACAGCAGCCGGTGGTCAAGGTAGGCACTTGCAAGCGTCCCTTCTCTCGCGCCTGTCAGGTCCGACAAGCGTGGTTCCAGCAATATCACCTCACCCATGGGTTCTGATTCTCATCATATAGGGTCGACTTTACGGAAACGTGGACGTTGCCAACTCAGCGTGGCAACTCGAGCCTCGAAGCTCCCGACTCTCCGCGCGGGAGCGCACCACGTCGACGATATCCACCACATCGACGCAGTCGTCGTATGCATTTGTGTCGGACCCGGAGATATCGAGCAGTTTTGCGGCGTCGCTTGAGAGTGGGCAGACGTCGGATGCGGAGGAGGTGGTGACTGTCTCGCCTGGGTTGGCTTCGCCAGTGTCATCTGGAGATGAACGGTCTGGACCTGCGTATCAGCGCGGATCAGGGACGGGTGCGTCAGGTGCGGTGTCCCCGGCGATGCAACCACATGCGTTGTCGTCTTTTTCGTCGTTGGAGTCGCTACCGTCGCACTCGGGGAGGTTGTTGACGCTGCATGTGGAAAAGGAGCAGTCGGTCATATGGCCGTCGCTCATCGTGGGGCCTGTGCCGCAGGAACTTTCTCCGTGTGCCCCGGTACCCACCGCCTTGGATACGGATCCGGAAGGCAAGTACAACATGGATCCGACGAGCCTCGTTTTGTTTGCTATCGAGCTGTTCGACATCCGAAAGGACAGAGAAGAGGCGTTTGAATGTTTTGTGTACGTGACCCCATCATGCATGCTGTTGGGCGCTTAGAGCGTTAATCTTTCGTGTGTCTAGACGCGCTTGGCATCAAGCGCACCTGCCTTCTGCCACGATGAAACTCGTCACACATTACTTGCCTCTTCAGATACCGCTCAACGTGATCAATGCCGACGAGGAAAAACAACGCGGCACGATGACATACTATTTACGATGCATTGGTGGCCCTCTAGGGCTAGCACAGCTCTTCCTCGAAGCGGGTCTCCTTCACCTTGAAGGCGCCGCGTCAGTTCTCCTCTCTGCTTCTTACTCGACCCTTTCTTCCATTCGTGTACCCCCTCCTCCCCAGCCTGGTGAAGGCGGTTCGGAGGCATGGAAGAGAGACAGAGAGATGGCAAGTCGCTATTTTGATCGTGCGAGGGTGTTGCACCCCGAACTCGACGTACCCGTCGTCCCCGACGATGGCTCTGGACAAGCTGCGTTAGGCAGCACGCATGAGCTCGAGATGCCATCGATCGAAATTCATCCGTCTGCGCCGGAGAGCGTGTACTCTGGTGAAGACTCGATATATTCGGAGCAGGAGACGATGATACGTAGGCGGCGACAGAAGAAGGAGGAGTTGATCTTCTTGGACGAGGTCAAGGGAAAGGAAGATATCGACAGTGCGTGGTACTTATACGTCCCCAGCTTGGTTGGCGCTGGGACGGCGTTGTTGGTCGTTGGCGTGATTGGAGCGCTGAGCTTTTCGTCGTGGAGGCGAAACCAGGGCTCTTGATGCTCGAATCGTGGGGGTTGAGAGGTGATGCTTGGATGGTGAAAGAGAACGCTTAGGATTATCTGTAAGCTTTTTTTACGCTCGCTCGATGGTACATATATCTTTTCTTTTTGCTGTGTTACAAGTCGTACGCTGTTCGAATGCTGTCCTCGATTGTCTATGCTCTCCAGGGGTACAGTACGGTCTTTCAATGATTTATAAACTGCTAAGCTCCAAGGAAAAGCTCGTGTAATCACTACCAAGGATAGTCGGAGTCGCAGTAACCAGACCGACCTCTCCAAAGAGTCCAAAGACTTGCTACACCAATACCAAATCATACCCGAGTACCGTGCAAATAAATACGGGCTCCCATCACCACGGACAAGTCTGCATGAATCCTCAGTCAGATACAGTAGATTGACAACCATCTATCGTACCTAGTTGCTGGTCACCTTGAATCTCTTGCGATAAGCCACGACCTTCGTGAGCTCCACCCTCAAGTTTTCGTTCTTGCCGACTCCGCCGCGCTCAAAGCCGGCCAACCAATCGTCCAGATTATCCTTGGTATCGCCACTGTCCCTCGCCGAGGATACCATCATCACGTGAATTGGGTTCGACGGGTCGAACATCGTAAAGGATTCATGACCCCGTTCGATGAAGACATGCCATAGCGTGTAGCCGACAGCGGCGTACATCATCAGTGCGACGATCGTGATGGGAATGATCGTGTACCCATACGTCGCCGATCGGCGGTACCATCCCATCGTCGTGATTGTCTCATTGCCACTCAGAGCGATCTGTGCGTCGAGCGGAATATCGAGCGGGTACACCGAAAATGCGGATCGGAGGAACTGTAGTGGTTCAGCTTGGGTCGGATGGAATGAGAGCCAGACGCACCGTTCCAGAGAACTCGATGACACCCCGCCAGTATTGTCCCTGAAATTACACTTGTTCGCTCGGCCGGGCAAGCAAATCAGATGAGGGGAGCTCACCATTTCGCTTAACAGGAGGTTGGTCACGTCCTTGGAATTGGTCGAGTTGTTGCTTGAAGCGGAAACATAAATAGAGTATAGGGCATCGCCGATGGAGTTTGTGATCAAGCCCTGCGCATTCCGTGACTGATAGTCAATGATGGCCGCCAAGAATTGCGTCAAATTCGTGTTGCCACTCCCGAGTGGTTGTGAGTTGATGACAGTCGTGTTTATCACACCACCCGAATACGTCACGAGAGAAGTCGTGACGAGTGGGTCTATCGCACAAACCATTAGTGGGAGGAAATTGTATTTCCAACTTGCATTGGTAGCCACGGCTAAAGTATGGGCATTAATTTCGTCTCAAACAAAAGCACAAAGTACCCAGACTCACTGAAATGTTCCCAGGTGAAACCAGTCTGTCGAAGAGGATAAGGACACACAAGAGACGAAATAAGTCCACCCTGTGGTGCATCAGAGGAATTGGATCGCGTCACATATTGTTGTTGAGATGGTTGACCTTGCGTTTGATAAGATGTCATTCATATTTTGAAATTACGCACGATAAAGAGCACATTCACCTTCGTTGCAGTCACCCGTGATGTTCCATGCCCACAGCCAGTAATCGGCAGTTCCATCAGCGAGGGGAATAGGTATCGGGTAGAATGAGGAGGAAAGATTCAGATTTCCTGCGGTGATGTTGGTCTGGTGACATGTCACATTTGCAGTTAAGCCTTGTTGCTGCAATGTATAAACGCGATCTAGTCCTTGTAGTGCCTGGCCCATTCGAAAGTTCATATCAAGGTGCGTCGGAACTAGACCACCGGCAAATGCAAGACCAGTATTGTTATCTGAGACGGGCTCGGTCGTACCGCCATACAACGGTGCTGCGGGAAGCACACCACCTATACCAGGTACATATCAACAATCGGAGAATCTAGGTTCGCACCTACCTGTAGATATGTTGTATTTGACACCGTTGAAATCGAATATTCCTGATGTGCCAAAACTATATTGCGCGGCAGCGATACCGCTCAGTACGCCACCAATATCGATAATCTCGGACGAGTTACCGCGAACTAGACGGAGAGTAAATGGTCATGTCTCAACTTCAGAGATTCGAGCTTACTTAGGGCCGCGCCACTCTGAACAAGTTCCTGCTGAAGTATCGACTCGAACGAACTGCTGGTGAGATCAATTTCCCACCCAGATGCGTCAATGGACCAAGTGACACGAGTCGGTGTCAGCAGCGTAGCCCAGCTGCGTGATATCGTGAGATCAATTTATCTCCTGAAGAACTGGATATCTATACCTCGACACCAGCAACCTTGTCAACCCGAATATCATCAAGGTTACCAAGGATGGAATCAGATGGCGAAAGTTGATCAAGAACGAACCCCTAGCCACGGCGATCCCGCCATTGAGGTGAATCAAAGAGATTGACTTATGCATACGATGTCGCAATGCTTCCTTGAACGCAATTGACAGAAAACTGGGTAATGTAAACCATTGTGAGGGGTCGTCGCGCAAAAAATCGATGAAACCGTACGTGGTAGTCGCTATTGACAATACGGTGGCTAGTAGAGTGACTATCCAAGTTGTCTCTGTCGGCTTCGAAACCATGAGGTTAGCGAGAGAATCAGAAACAATGAGGGGATTGTAGGCCAAGACTGCGCCAAAGAAGCCCCACCCGGCGGCGAGAAGGAGGGTTTGACCAACAATTGCCGCGGTGAGCTCCAAGGTGTGTAGCGTACGAGGCTGCATGATGCTGTACAAACCACGGTCAAAAAGCGAACTGCAATGATTATATAGTCGTACCCTTGAGAATCCCGTCCTGCACAGAAGGGGGCATGAACACCATGAGGGTCAGTAGAATGGGCGTTTACCACCGTAAGACCAAACGTTTTCCGCTCCAGGCGTTTACTTACAGCTAATTTGAATCGGAAGTGGTATAGTGTCTTCGCGTATGTAGCGGATTTGGGTAAAATGCTGTGGAGTTTGATAATTAGTACAGTATAGTTCATTGCGGGACTAGGATGCACCTCGACATCCCGGTCAAGTCAGGTCACCCGACTGCGAGGTGCACCAGATACGGGCACCGTGGCCGACTTCCTATGAGCAGTCAGCGCACACATACCAGGGAAACTGCAGAAAACAAATGCAGAACTTACTTTCAAAACGCGAGGCAAGCGTCCATCGCTAACGACACGGCCAAACCTAGTCATAATGCTTCTTTTAGACCGTCCATTCGCCCACTCACATCTTCTAATTCAGTGCATACAATGCGAGTTCGACGTAACGTGGCGAGGATCGAGAATGTCGCATGCATCTGTGAGGACGGTGTGTTTGCTTGAGAACACAGGCCGTTGAGAGCTGCGATTGGAGGACGGCTAGGGAGAAAGGATAAAAAAACACGTTGACTATACCCAACACCAGCACAATTCCTGAACTAACCCATTGTAGTAACGAAAAAGGTGGGTGCTTGCCTCGATGTTAGATAAGTGCAGTCCCGAGTCTAATTAATTCTGGACTCTTCAAGTTTGGTTATTCGGGGAGGTACACCAGGAGGTGCATTATTATCCCTTAGATTGAAGTCCCGATTGTACTATCCAAGTTCTCTTTAGCTATAGGGGTACAGTACGAAAACGGGCAAATTGCAATGATCGGAACGACTCAGCCGCATGTTGGAGTCGCCACGTTCCAATCATCGACTCATCCTTTTAGATGCCAACTGCCTGGTCGAGCTCAGGTTCGCTCGTTTCAGACCGTATCCGTCCACACCCACCTCCGCCGAGGCAGCAGCAGCAAAACAAAGGCAAAGGAAAGGCGAAGGCTTCCACACCGGAGCCGCCCAGGAGCAGAGTTGTCCGTGAACTCGAAGCACGACTCGATGGTGCACGAGGATCGAATGGTCATGTCAAGGATCCCAAAGGGGGATGTTTCTGCCAAGGTAAGTTCCGCCACCCTTGCTCGTCCACCTGCAATATACCCATTGACCTCACACACTGTTCCTGTACCAACCCCGCGAATGTGTGCCTACCTACCAGCTCGCAAACACGCGCTCTCGAGTTACGTTACGATGTGTCGACAGTGCGGGCTGATTCTATGTACGCTGAACCCGTCACACTACGCATGTCCACACTGTGCCTCAGCACTCTTGGATCGGCGAGAGAGGGGGACGTTAGTGGGGAGATTGGAGGGGGAATTGGCGGAACAGATGGCGAAGGAGGAGGCGGAGCGGCAGAGGGCGATTGAGGAGTCGCGTGCAGCTGAAGGAGCGTTTCCGATGTTGCCTGGGTTGCAGGCGCAGACGCAGATGGCAAGAACGTCGCGCACGCCGCCGCCTCCACCCACCACGCGTACGGTACTGTCGCTGAATTCGGAGACGAAAAGGGTGACGGTGTCGTCGTATAGTACGCCGACGGTGACGCCGTCTCGACCGGCGTCGCGAGGGCAGGATAGGGAGGAGGAGGAAGTACGGGCGCCGGGGCCACCCAGGGAGGCGAGTTATGTGAAGGAGCCGCTGGATCCGGGGAGGCCGTGGAGGAATGTGCGGGTTGGGGATGTGAAGTATGTCCCATTGCCTGGAGGGACGACCGGGGATACCAGTAAGCGAAGGCTAAAAAAGAAGGGAGGAGAACACTGGACGGCTGGCACTGGAACGGATGGATGAATGATTTGCGGAGACAAGGCCAATGTAACACCACCCGTCCTTTGGACTCATGTGCTACTCAACCCACGAACTCAGTAAATCATAGACAACGCAATGACGCATTTCTACAGATCTACCTTCCGTACAGTTCAATCACTATCCTTTGATGTTTGAGGGTGAAATCAATGAGTCAGGGGCTAAAATCACCATATAGAACAGCTGAGTCATCACATCGGGCGAGCCATCCGACAAACTACAGTCGACTCTGATAATAACCCATACGCTGTATAACCCATAGGATTTTCCATTTCCCAAACCCCGTATTGTCCTCAACAAAACTTACTCTCCTATAACCCATACTTTTGGGCCTATCCCGAGGGGGTATGGGTTATTACAGAGTTTACAGAGTTGACTGCACTACGGCACCTTCCTCGGAAGAGCCGCAATCCTAGAAACAATATTTAACGCATCACGATGGCCGCACAGGTGAATGAGAGCGTCTAACGGTCTCTTTAGCGTCGGTGTTTAGCTCGCATCACATGAATATCACCGCTTTCGGCTCCACTTCTGCTGGTGTAACTTTACATAAAGTCGCTCGCTTGACCTACAGCAGGTTTGACGACGACAATGACTACGAATACGTTGCGAGCGTTTACTCGACAGGAAGTGGCCAAGGTGCATACGACGTCTGGTGGTGTGATGGTGCCAAGGGTCGACTCACGCGAAACATCCTTGCTTGCCAATGGACCCGGACACGTAGCACAACACGCCAGACGACCTGGTGAGTCGTTCATTTGACTGGCGATCGAGAAAGAAAAAAATTGAAAGAAGCATGGGATGGATTCGAATGTTTGCTTGTTCTCTAGTGGATCGTCATCGATAGCAATGTCTATGATATGTCGCGGTTCAAGGACATTCATCCCGGAGGCACCGCCGCTCTCCTCGAAGACGACATACGTACGTCCCATCCCAATTTGATGTGGTTCTTTTGCCTTGTATTTGCATGGTATCACACATTCGTTGAATTTCGTCCGCATATAGCCGGCCAAGACGCGACTGAGACCTTCTACAGTCTCCACCGCCACGAAGTACTCAAACGACCCGCATATAGAAGACTCCACATCGGTACGGTCGAAGGGGAGAAGAGCGTGATAACGTCTGGAGAGATCGGGCAGCTGAGTCGGGTTCCATACGCTGAACCGACCTGGTTGAGTGCCGGGTTTCACAGTCCTTATTACAAGGAGGTGCGTGGTATGCGTGGCGTTGACGAACTTGTTTGAAGTAGAGAGATGCGTGGGTGCGTTGCTGAACTTGCAGAGCCATCGGAGGCTTCAACTGGCGATACGCAAGTTCGTGGACGAGGTGATTAAACCCGAGGCACTGGTAACTATTTTATATCATGTTGCGTGTTAGAGTGGAGCCTCATCAGACGTGTCAGGTCCATGAGGAAAGTGGCGAGCGCGTAAGCCCAGAAGTCGTGGATGCGATGGCGTTCGTATATCCAAAGCTATATTGTTTGCCATTAGTCCCACCGTGAACACAGACAACTCAACATCATTGCCATGAAAATGGGTCCCGGGCCCCATTTAAAAGGCCTCACGCTCATGAACGGGGCGGTTCTACCCGAGGAATTTGATTGCTTCCATGATGTATGGTCATTCTACTTTGTTCAGACCTCCTTCTGATCCTCTGGACAGTTGATTGTCCACCAGGAATTGGCCCGGCAGGGACGACGCGGCTATGGTGATAGTACGTTAATCGCTCGAGACTGGTCCTAGATCATCGTCCACGTCTCTGATAATACTCCACGTACAGGTCTGCTCAGTGGTGCACTTATTGGTCTTCCACCAATCGTCCACTTTGGGCCTCCGGCGCTCAAAGCCAGAATCATTCCAGAGGTCCTTTCAGGCAAGAAATTTATATGTCTTGCCATCTCGGAAGCGTTTTCCGGAAGTGACGTTGCGAACATACGTACGCGTGCGACCAAGACACCTGATGGCAAGTTTTGGATCATCAACGGGACGAAGAAGTGGATCACCAACGGCACGTGAGTGGCATCTGCAGGTACCAAGGATCCAATGATTGTGTTGACGAGGGTGATGTTCTAGGTTTGCAGACTAGTGAGTTTTGCGAGGTATTTGACCTGGGTCTAACCTGATCGACACAGTTTTACTGTGGCTTGTCAAACAGATGTATGTGTTTCCTACTCCATCCCACTGATTTGATCTAATTGATACCTAGAACGGGATCACTGTCATCTTGGTCGAACGTGGCGAAGGCGTCAACACGAAACCCATCAAAACGATGTATTCCGCCGCGGCAGGTACCGCATTCATCACTTTGGACAACGTTAAAGTGCCCATCGAGAATACCATTGGTCCTGAAAACAGTGGTATTTTTATTCTCTTCTCGTACGTGCTGGTACCTGTCCCATCCTCGAAGCTCCGTAATACACATATTGACTACAGAAACTTTAATCACGAGCGTTGGGCCACATGCACTGGTTCGATTGCTGCGCAACGTCTGATCATCGAAGATGTGTTCAAGTACGTCTCTGCCGCTTTTGATTCCCCTTGGAGTCTGACCCCGACCTTGTGTGAAGATGGATCAACCAGCGCAAGGTGTTTGGCAAGCCCCTTCGTTCGCAAGCGGTGATCCGGTCCAAGGTGGCTGCGATGATCGCACGCTCGGAGAGTTGTCAGAGTTGGCTTGAAAACCTGACGTATCAGATGAATAACATGGTGAGTTTCTCCCATCTCATTGCTCTTTGAAGGAGGGTAGAGTGAAACCGTCTCCGCGCAGTCGTACAAAGAACAAGCTCGGAAATTAGCAGGGTAGGTTGTGCGGTGGCTTTGTCGATATAACTTCTCGAACGAGCTGTACTGACGAGGGTGTGTGGGTTACGGCATGTAGTCCGATTGCTTTGTTGAAGTCGCATGTAACCAAGTGTGCACTTGAGACGGTGAAAGAGGCAGTCCAGATCTTTGGTGGTAGGGGGATCACAAAGACCGGGATGGGCCAATACATCGAACAGGTGTGCTTCTTTTCGTGTTGAAAGTCGCTGTCTCTTTGTGTTGATGGCGCGGAAAACAGGCCTATAGAGGGGCGATATTTAATACCATTCTAGGAGGAAGTGAGTGGGATTTTTTTTTTCTTTGAATGTTCTACACCTGTCAATGACATGCAAACAGCGGAAGCCGTGATGAATGACTTGGGAGTTAGACAAGCACTCAAAGACATGCCCAGTAACGTGCGACTGTAGGTAGTGGTGTTGGCAGTTGATCTATAGGCATAGGCTTGGCATGCCATGTTCTACATACATCACCCCACAATGAAAGCTATACAAGACACGACTAGCGTGTTTGTAGGAGACGCCATCACCGCCGGAGCCCGAGACCAGCAGCTGTACTGCCACGCCCTTTTTTCCATCCAAACCACCCAACCACGACATCTTTTGCGAAGATCTCTCCAAAACCAAGCATGACACCGTTAATAAACGGAAGTAGCAGGTTAATAGCAAGCGAGGATAATACGAGTGATAGCCGTGTCCGTGGTGCGACCCTGTTGTCCATGATGGAGGGAAGGGTGGAGGGAGGAACATATGTCGGGTGCTGGTCGGCTTTGGGACGTGGATGAATCTGGGCAGGGGTAAGGGCAAAAGTTGGTGCGAGAAGGGCAGGTTGGGGAGAGGGAGATTGGGGTACGGAGGCTTCCGGAAAGGACATGGAAGGGTACGATGACGTTGGTGAGGACGAGAGGTGTTCCCATCGCTGAGAAGGCGAGCCACTCTCTGTCTTTCCATGCTGTTCTGCGTGTTCCACACTCTCCTCTGGTTTCATGCGAGATTCAGACTCGACGTGTTCGACTGAACTAAGTGAAGTGATGGACGCAGAAAGGGAGTGGGAGACGGTTTCGCTGGCAGCGGTGGCAGAGGCAGTGATATGCTCACCGAGGCCGTCCCACGATTCATGTGGTTGACCGAGGTCTTGACGTTCGGCTTTTTCACGGGCGCGAAGGGCTTCCCATTTGGCACGGGCGAGTTCGGCTTTGGTACGTGCGGAAGCGGATTGGGCGCGCCATTCCGAGAGTTGGGCAGAGTAGGCTGTTTGCCAAGTGTCGTCGTCTGTGGGAGGGGCCTCTGAGGACGTAGGCTCAGCGGGAGGGGAGGGGGCAGATGGAGATAGGGACGTGATTGAGGATCCGGGACTGAGCGGGACCTCTGTGGGCTCAAACGGGTTCTCGAGCGCTGCCTGTGTTGAATGTCAGAATATTTTAGAATAAAATGCACCATTTAAAACACACCTTAAGGAGCTGGTGCTCGTCAATGGATTGGAGAGGGCTCGACTCCGCCATCGTCGACGTCTTGCCTTTCTCGAATGTGGGGGGGTGCAATTTCTGGTGAGGACGTGTTCTCACGGGTGTAGGTCATGTGAGACTGGTTATGTAATCAGAGGATGGTTACCTGTTTTGGATGCATGATCGACGACGACGGTATCGACTGGTGGAAAGGAGCATCGACGTCATTGAATTTACTGAGAGGGTGACGTCGTGCATGACTCAATCGAAATCGGCGGTTTATAAATCAGCGTGGATTTTTCGAATCATCACCCGCACTTTTTTTTCCTTTCACAACTTTGAACAGAAATCGTCACCTATGGTGAGGTCGTTCGAGTGCTCTCAGCAGTCTCGTAGTTGACAATCGCGATAGGCTGAAACAACCGAAGCACAGTATCAGGTGGAGAGCCCCCGCTAGGTTTTCGCTGACCGACTGTACGCTGACCTCCTGAGCGCAGAAGGGAGACAAGGTCGAGTATAGACCTGTCGGCGGCGCACAGGACAACGTTTCGCACAGCGTTGGTGAAATAGTTGACGTCCACGGGTCTGGCGCAGTACGTGATGAACCAGAGCAGAGCGTCGGCGTTGTCTGAAATGTGTGTTTGTTTGCAGGACCTTAGGTATTCTATCAAGAATGATAACACCGGAAAGAGGACTAGCTATCTGGTATGTCTGAGTCGGTGTTGATTTGCTTGTGGGATGTAAATATTGACGGCGGTGGGTGTTGTCTAGGCAAAGAATATTGTTAAGAAACTCGAGTCCTAGGAAGGGGAATGGTTGTCGTGATTCGTGGCTGTAATATTATAATAGAGCACCGTGTGCACTTATCGCAAGTAATTTGATGCGTTGCAGAGGGTGAACGAACGAGGTTCATGAAGACATTTGCGTTGCTTGTCCAATTGAGTCCAGCCTATGAGCACAGCCACGCGATACCAAGCTCGTGATTCGTGAAACTGCCAGCAATAGCAAGTGAACACCGATTAATGGCGTCTCCCCCATCTACGACTCGCGCAGACCAGCCCCATCTCGTCTCGCTTGTACTTCAATCCAAGAAGGCCCTCCAACACGGCGAACAGCTCTGCTCCAAGGCCAATGCCCTCACCAACGCGTCCGCGCAGTGTGCCGTGGACGTGCTCGCCCTTGACGCCAAGGTAAAGTGGATCAGCGAGGCGGTCATCGAACAGCTCAAGGTGCGCTATACCACCTTGAATCTATTTCTCTATCAACCATCTCACGCTGTTTCCGTGCTCCCACGTAGCTGGCTGCAAGCGTGTCAAAGAGCATCGAGCACAAACGTGCGCAACTCGACAAGCAGATCCGCGTACGTCTCCGTTCCACACCCACCACCTCAATGACTCCTCACCTCGCCTTTTGCGCTTATCGACATACGACAGGAATGGGACGCTGTTCGCTTGGCGCGTACCTCTGCCCTCGATACCATCCTTGAATCCCTTGGTGCCCAACTCGTCCCTCCAGGGTTTCACCAAACCTCGACCGACTCTTCTCTTTTCGGGAGCCAACATTCGCTCGACAAGGTGAATGGTATCATCGACCCTACGCAGAGCCCTTCTGCGACTGTCCGGGGGAACGTCTTTGAGAGGAAGCTCGTGACGAAGCACGTCGATCGGTCGACATGGAAGACGTTGAGGGACTTTGTGGACGAGAGTGCGATTGAGCAGGTGTTGGAGGCTATGGAGAGCGATCGAACGAGACTCGATGTACGTGTTTTGTCTCCCGTCTTTGTTCCTTTCCTTCTGTTCCACCGGACGTGTATCGTCTGGTGTTGGGTAGGAATATTGACGTATGTGCATATAGGACGTGATATCAACGACGTACGACTACCCAGAGACGCTCTCGACCACAGTTTCTTCTATACGCGACTCTTTACCCGTCTCGAACGCACCGAATCCCATCGAGTCTTTACTTATTTCCCAGGAGAAGACGACGACGGGAATGGCGAGGCATCTGGAGAGTTTGGCGTCACATTATGATCAAATGGCGGATGCACTTCACGACAGCGAGGCTGGGATATCACATTTGGAAGAAGAGATGCAAGGTAGGCGTACAACGGATCCGTATGTCATGGTTCTAGGTCATAACAAAACCAATTTCATAGCGATGCATCGAGATACGGACGAGCTCCCTGCGATCATGGTTGAGCTCGAGGAAGACGTCCATTCAATTCAGGAAGCTCAGTGAGCGGAGAACCAATTGCTGGCAGACGTATCACTCATACCCTTCAATGTAGTGAAAAATTGGTACTTGCTAAAACTGCTGCACAAGGGCAATTAGATGCGAGCCGTAGTACCCTTGACGATCTAGACGAACTCGGAGATATCATGTCCGACATGCTCCAGAAACAACAAGACGTCGAGGTGCGTTTTCTTCTTTGGTAGATTACCCGTGACCGACACGACTTAATCCCATCCCCCGCGCTGTTGGACAGGCCGACTGCGAGGATCTCTTGGAAGGTCTCCAACAACGGTTGTTGGTCGTAGAGGACCTGCACCACAGATTTGTCCAGTACCAATCGTCGTTTCACAAACTCCTCATCGAGATTGCGAGGCGACAACAATACCGAGAAGCCGCGGAGAAGATTGTCGAGGGCATGATGACCCAACTGGATGTCATGTGTTCTGGTGAGCGGGCAAGGTCTCGTTTTGGATGTCGTCTACTTTTTCTAAACATCACCCACCACTACCACGACGTCGTACAGAGGAACGCCAGATGCGCAAAGACTTCAACGCTGAACATGGGGCCCACATCCCAACGGATATATGTCTCTGCATCGAGAACCCGCCGACGCGGTGGGAGGTTGTCCCGTGGGCA
Source organism: Lanmaoa pseudosensibilis (assembly GCA_038092875.1). Taxonomy (NCBI): domain Eukaryota; kingdom Fungi; phylum Basidiomycota; class Agaricomycetes; order Boletales; family Boletaceae; genus Lanmaoa; species Lanmaoa pseudosensibilis. The sequence continues at coordinate 10,293 of JBBPRF010000063.1, read as the reverse complement.
GGTGATACACAGGAGGTACTCCCAGAGATTGATGCGGATTTGTTGACGCAGGTGAGTTGCGTCGGGTCTTGTTTTCCCCCATCCCGCTCTTTTTTTCTTCTGTCTCCCTACTTTTTGGAGGATGCTTGGTATCGATGAGGGATCGGCTGACTGAATTTTTCCAGGCGAGGGAGAAGTTGGTGGGTGGGGAGGTGGTTATGCCTGGGAGTGATAGCGTGTAGATGGGGGTGTGCTTGTGTTTGTGTGAGAAGGTGCCGGATGTGATGCAATTCGATCTGGTTCGTCGGGAACTTGAGCGTGATGATCGATGAGGTCATGGGCCTGAGTGGGCCGCGAGCATCGGTGCCGGGCATAGTACACACCTGTCTGTAAGCCACGCCAATGATAAAAGCATACCCCCTGCGAACTTTGCATGCCGAGGCCGTCCTCACGAGTCTTGCCAGTGGCCAACGTCGTTCGTTCCTAGTATAGAAACAAAACACTCGAATGACTACATGACCTCGATATGTCCCTCCCGAACCACCACCATCCTCAATAAGCTGGGCAACCCAGGTGAAAATCCTTGCGGTAAGTATTCCCTGGTACATTGCCTTTGTATTCAAGTGAAATCCCATAGCTGCACAGCAAATTGATGAGAGGAAACTGTACGGCATTTATAGTATAACGTCGTGAACTCCGTCAATTCGACACCAATTTTCTGGTCTTAGATTCCTCTAATAAGCTTGGGGATTAAATCTCTGAGAGCCTGGGAATCTTCTATGTATTCTTTGGAAGATGCATTGAGATACCTTCTGACCCCCAATAGGGGGATGTCAACCGGTCCGTCATGATCGCCCAGATCCAATCCTCGGAGTTGATCCCTACACCTCGTCTCCCACCCGATCGCGTTCGGGGGCATCCGAGTGATCACTACCACTGGTATTGCCCTTCTTTTGCAATACTCCACGTAAATTCTGCGGAATTGTTGCCAGTGCGTGGGAGCATTAATTTTGGCAGCATCGAGACACCACACAAGGATTGGTATAGCCAGCCCGGTTCGGTCCCGAAGAATCTCTTTCAGCTCGCGCACTTGCTGGGATGCCAGCTGGCGGATTAGGTCGACTATCTTGGTCATCCAGCCATGGCCATGCATCTCCGCCGCTTCGCCAAGTCCCCGTGTGTCCCAGAGCCGACATTGTATGCCGTCTTCTAACATGCATGAATAGGAAACGGTCTGAGAGGTGCACGGTCGAGCGTCGTTCGACACTCTAGCGGCAACATCCGAATGGTCTGGAATGCCCCTGACCATGTTGATGAGAGAGCTCTTCCCGACGCCTGTCTGGCCGACAAAAAGAACTTCGACCTACATAGGGGGTGTCACAAGGAGATATGTTTTCAGCAAGTACTAACTAACTTGGATTGTGCTGGGGTTCTGGGGTCGTTTACTTCTGTTCAAAGTTGACCTGAAATTTTGTTATGGAGAAACTGGCGCGGTGTGACGGTACTTACCCGACGCCGACTTGTGTGATATCCTGTGCATTTGCATCTTGCTTGACATCTGGGAGAACGAAAGAATCTGTACGGGGAAGTTGTCGTCTGTTTCTATCCATTGGTACACGTGCCAACCTTGAGGGAATGCCGGGTCAAGTGCTCCGAGTCTGCAGTCACGCTGATCGTGAATCTTTGTATCAATGAATTACGGGCATGACGGGCTCACACATCTTTGGAAGGCGATGAAATTCCTTTGAGTTCCACCCACTGACTGGATCCAGTTACTGGTAGCGAGCTGTCCATGTTAGTGTCTTCCAGTGGTTTTATACTTCCACCATCCCAAACAAACGTCTGAGTCTGTAAATCAAGCCCAGAGCGGGGGTGTTTAGCGACAGGTCGCCACGGTGGTTGAGGGACTATCTTCCAAATAAGCTACAGTTATTTGGTGTTGAGAAAGAACTTTAACTCACCCTACCGTTTTCGATTGCAAAAATACAGCACCTACCAAAAATAGGTAATTGTGAAGACATGATGTTATGTACCTACCATTCTGCAAGACGACATCATTATGATCTGGTAACACGGACTCGAGGCCATCTCTGCCCAGTAGGTCTTTGGGCTCAAGTTTACCCTGGATCGCCCGGTTAAGCCTGGTCAATGATCGTCAAGTGTAAGAGGATAATGACAAACCGACTGAAGTAAACTAGACCATTGAGTATCATGGGTCACAGCAATCTTGGCAGAAGGCTCCTGGATGGAAAATTGTATGAGAGTGAGCAATGATAATTATTGATCCACAGTTGCGAAGTATATTCAAACCTTACTGAATAGCCACTGGTTGATGATGTCCGAAGGATGAAGTGTCTATTAACAAAGGTAACCTCCGTGAGACCGGATGTAAAGGAAAATCACCAACCAACCTTAGGCATTTGTGGAACATGACTGATTGTTATATGGTTGTCAATGATATCAGATGTATCACTTGTGGAGGAACGCGCAAGTGAGGCTCCGGTACCTGATCCGCTGGGCATGTTGTACTGCGCGTCGGCCTCAGAAGTACCTCCCATTCGAGCCAAGTTACTCCAAAGGTTTGGTAACCAAGAACCCCTTCCGACAACATTGGAAGCCTCCGGTTGTTTGGGGTCGGTGTCAGCTTTAACAGTGATCCTTTTCCAAACTAATAGTTCGTCAGTGACTGCAATCTTGAATCCGCTTATAAAGACAGCTTGGTTGGGAATCCCATTGGATGAATCATCAGGGGGTCCGACTCGCCAGTCCAAGGCGCGTTGGTGCCTCCAGGTGTAGTTCGATCCAGCGTTGGCTCCCAGGGACTGTGTCACGGTGAATCGAACGGGAAATTCGTTTGTGCCTGCGACGTTCGGAAAAGAGGCAAGGGACCAAGATCGCGCCTTATAAAAGCCGGTAATGAGGTATAGGGAGTCATGGGTGATGATGCGATGGAGGTGTCGCTCTGCGAAATCATACCAATCTGCGGCGTGTTGAAGGGCCTCCTGTAGAAATCTACGCCTGATTCGGAGATCGTGATGTTCGGCACCTTGAGGCAGAACAAGAAGTGCGCCCTCGTCAGGAGGTAAGTCGAAATCATATTCAGCCCTGAACGATAGTATATTGTCAGTATCAGCAAATATCTCAGGAATAGCATCGAATGAACCTTGGATGTGATTCGCCCGGAGGGTCAACCTGCCTCACAGATGGACTCGCGATAACACGATCGGGGTACTCTGCACTGGGAAATACATCGATATCCTCGCTGTCTAGGGTGATGGGAATGAAGTTGTCAGGGACGCCACGTCGATGAAGAGGGTGTTCCGGAGGTAGGCAGATATTGAAAAGGACGTCAAAACTACCATTCTCCGGGACGACGGTACCAACATCTCCGATCCTAAGACCCTCTCGCAGATAATCCTGCGGAAGCCGTCGGCTTGGCTCTGGAGTCCACAAAGGGTATCCGCGATGCGACAGCAGATGTCTAACATATATGTCCTGTGGGGAATCAGGCATTTTGGAGAGATAGGCGCCCCCGTGGCCCATTAACAAAAGTCCTATTCGAAACGTTGCTTACATATACAATCAACTTCGAGTAAATCGAACGGTATAACAACAGTACTTACCGAACTTGCAAGGTATTAAATGTGTTTCTCAATTAACCACTTGGTTAAGGGCCGCACTTTGCCGGCAAGTACCTTGTTTACAAGGGAACGTGCGGCGTGAATTCTAACAGGATCATATGGGTGCGGTGATTCCATCTCATCCTAAGTTGGTCATTACACTGCACCCATGTCTGCAAAGAAAAACAAACGGCAGTCAAGTGTAACTGTGTATGCCGAAGCGGAGTTTCAAACACAATCACTGGTCGACGCGTAACGTTACAGACGCGTTTGGCATCCAACACAATCGTGCACCGTGCGGGGCGCTCATTGGCGATGCTGTGGGCCGTCGAGGGCAGCGAGATTCTACCAGGGATCTCGAATTTAAGACCTGATGGAGCTTGCTGTCAAGGACCCCACTGATGGGGCTTACAAGGATCATCAAAACACTGCGCGTACGCTTCGCATCAACCAGATCACAAGTCGTATCTTCGACTGCCCGCTCGCATCCTACAAATGAAAGTATACCTCGTTGCTCTCGCCAGTGCCCTCTCGTTGCCAATGAAAGGTACTGTTGCAGAATTCATGAAGGTGATCAAGGACCACCTTGGAGAAAATCCCAGTGGAGCGAACGAGCCACGGTTTAGCGGACTTTTTGGTGGCTCGAGAAAACGCACTGCCGCTGTGGTTTGTCCCTTATCTGTTGAGCCAGCAGCGCCAGTGCTGCCAGTCTTCCACCTCGACAAATGGCGCATTTGTTCCAAATTCGTCAAACCACCACACATCGGATTTCTCCTCGTCGGTCGCATATACTATCCCATAACACTCTATATGCCACAGGTGTTCCACAACGCTCCCTTACTGCTGCACTTACCATATCCTCGTCTATGTTACCACCCGAGGGTGGTGTTTTGAATCCAGCGCTGCGACAATCCGTGACTGTAATCACCGAAAAGTGGGTAGGTGGTTGGGAGTAGGTGATAATATGGCAGCGCTCCTACTCATTGTACTTAGCTTGACAACATGACGTTCGGCTTTCGGGTCTTATCAGACACTTAGACTGGTCAGCTTCGAAGATAAGGAAGTGACGAGAACCGTTGATCTTTCCCACTGGTCTCTACAGCAACTCTACTGATTTCCGTAATGACGCAGATCACTTTCATCACTTTGGAGTTGTCCGAGAACAGCTTTTCCTGATCACCGCCCACAGTGCCACGAGTATCTCAAGGTGATTGGCACATTATTCTTGCTATCAGCATAGCATTCACTTCTTAACAGGTTCTAGAAGGGGATATAACAACCCCTGATCCTGTAGGACATGCTTGCTCGCATCCAACGGCCTTCATCATGCCATCCCTCATCATCAACGCCATGCAGGGTCCCTTCACCGGGATGCTAGTAACAATGATGCTGTATGGGGTGATTTGTATGCAGGCATTTCATTATGCCAAAAATTATGCCACTTCGGATCGGCGCTTGATAAACTGGTTGGTGAGTCGATCAACCCCCTGATCTAGGTATGCATAATGTCGTTCATTCGAGTCAATGGGAGTAGGTAGTATATGTATGGTACGCTGCACACTCGACTTGTCCATCTTTGGCCGTGAGCTGATGGATCGATATTGATTCGGGAATTGTGCATGTACCCCAGGGTCCTGGAAACCCTCCATACTGGCTTCTCGATCCACTTCTTAGAGTATTACCTGATCCTGCACTTTGATGACCCATCTGCACTGGGTTTTATTGTTTGGTATCTACTTTCACACTACTTTCAAGTCGTGTTTTCAACACCGTGCCTAGGTCTATGGGGGTAGGTCACCTGGCTGCTCGACCCGGGCTTTGATGCTCATGTGTCGTCTGATTCAGGCTGCTGTTGTCAGCGGGGTGAGTCTAGAAAATTGCTATTCCAAGACACAGTTAACATCCGACCATCAGTTCTTCGCCGCATGGGCAGTTGACCTGTAAGCTCGGTAATTAATTGCTTGGACATATCGACGCCATATCATACAGCTTTTTCGTATGGCGTATCTGGCAATGTAAGCCTACATTTATCGACATCCTTGGATATTCTCTGCTCCACTGACGGCTGCATCATGAAGTGAGCAAGCAAGCTTCGATTTGCATCTTTCTGGTACGTCATCTTTTTGACTCGCCACACCGTCGGAATTTTGAGGTGATATACTGGAACCAGGCCGTTCTACCGACAGCCCGTACAGGTGTGATCACTTCCCCCTCCTTCACAGTTCTTTCCTTACTCTTATCAGCCGTTGGAATCGCGAATACCATAATCAGGTAGGGATCAATTCGCTGACAAGCTTGCTTCAAATTCGCTGACGCACTTCCATAGTTTCGAGGATCCTGCAGTTGCGGAGTTCCTTACCAAGCTTCATGTAGGTTGTGCCACAAACTTCGTGCAACTCAAGTTGACCCAATTTGCTAGTCAACTCTGGTCGCAGGATGGGCTCTGGCTGCCATCGCGGACAGTTTGATTGCGATAACACTTTGTTATTATCTCCATAAACAGCGGAGTGGAATGAAAAGGTGACTTCCATCAACGCCTGGGCCCACTGAAGCCTGCATTTACATGCGTTCGTCAGGACGGATCACATCATCAACACTTTACTTCTGTACACGATCAATACCGGCGCGTTGACGTCGTAAGTACCAGTGCTGGCTCTTTTTAAACTCGTTACCAATGAGTCGTCAAAGGCTCTTTGCCATCCTTGTCATCATCACGGTTGGTCTCATTCTCAATTGTTCCCACGTGCAATCTCGATGTGCACTAGTTCCTTGCGCTCCCAGGCAACCTACATTTTACCGCCTTTGTGCAGGTACAAACTAAACGTGAGTTGACTGTCCTATAAGAAACTGGTACCAGATTGCCGAACCGAGCACTTAGTATACGCAATATCCATGCTCGCATCGTGCGCACAATTCTCAGCCCTACTAGAATGTGTAAAAACTTGATACCCCTTTCAGGCTGAATGCACGTAAAAGGACACTCGAAGGTGCCCGAGCAGCTGTCGCTACATCAAACAACGTGCCCCTCACCCTTATCCACCAAGCCGGGGATAGACCTGATCATCGCTTGGTGGGTTCATTTCCCGTCTGCACTTTGTGACGCTGATTGCGTCTGGGTTTCCCCCTTCTCGCATCAGACGCCTGCCATCAAGGTCAGGAAAGATGTTGAGGAAGAATCATCCCCATTCACTACGAGCCACTCGTCATATGCTTGAGGTATCTCCTTTTATTGAGGGATCTGAGTTCGGAAAGCGCGTATTTATTATCCAACATGATGTTTCCTTCTTCATGAAGTAATATCCCCAATGTAAATTCAGAGTGCGACGTTACGTGAAACCATCACTCATCGTAAAGTGTAATGCTTGTGCAGGAACGAACCGAGTGTCTCTCGAAGGGGTGTTCGGTCTGGGACACTGACCCATCCGCAGATACGACCCACGTCGCGCCTGGTATCGCAAACTTGAAAGCAATACACTGCACGCTCGGCATTCGGAATCCTTGCTAGGTAGTGCTTGTAAGAAAAATAGCGCAGCTAATATAATACTATTTGATATTTCCCCCTCACATGGTATGGGGAAGTCAAAACAATGAAAGAACTTCGCCTCAGATGGGCCTCGCATCTGTGCTGCGTAAAGTAACCTGAATGAGGAACGACGAGGACTTTAAATTGTATCTAGGTTCTGTCAATATACAAGTAATTTTGTCGACTCAGTGAATGAGACTGACTAAATGGGAAAAAAATTCCAATAGAGACTAGCGATGGTATTAATAGGTTGAAGGTGCGAACATGAGTTGAGACTTAATGATAGGAGTATCGGTATGATCGTTGACGGTGTTTGTTATGTATCTCCCGCATGACACCGCTTCACGAAAGCCATTCGGCTCGGACGCACGGTGGCGTCCAAATGACAGTTGCGGTGCTGGCACAAAGCCCGCTTTGCTTCCCCCCATTACCCTCTCAGCGTCTCAATCAAGTCCGAATGTCTATTTTAGCACGCGCGATGGAGTCGGTGAACGCCAAACTGTCAGTATCACCAGACAAAATGCTCAGCATACCCCGGATCGTCACGCTCCTTGGATCTGTCCTCGTCGCGTTGAGCTCTGGAACTAATTATGTGGGTGTGCTAAGGGCTTGATATCAGATTCACACGATAGAAACAACACTGACCGAGGGTGATGCGTTTGAACAGATATATTCTGGTGCGTCGTTCTCCGCCCCCGAACCTCCCACTCCAATGAACAATCTACATTCGCGCCAGCCTATGCACCTCAGCTTGGCGCTCGCCTTCGAATATCACACACCCAACTTAATATCATCGGTCTTGCAGGAAATAGTATGGGCTCATATACCCTCTCTAGCTCCCGGTTAATCGATTCACAGTGGGCGGTTCCATCTCTGGCCCTGTCTGGGGTCGTATCGTCGATAGCAAGGGCCCGCGGATCCCGCTCATCAGTGCTTCAATCTCCCTCCTCGTCGGCTACTTGGGTATCAAAAAAATGTATGACGATGGCATAGGCAATGGTGCAACTGTTTCAACACTCCATCTTGCATTGCTCGTTGTGTGTAGCTTCATGACAGGCTCAGGGGGGCACGCGGGGGTCAGTACCGCTATCAATATGACCGCGAAGAGTTTCCCCTCGAGTGCTGTACGTGCTCTTTCTCTGCCGCCTTCTGCGCTTATGCCGAGTACATGCAATTGATTTTCTTAGCGTGCCACTACCACTGGTCTTGTTCTGTCGGGTTTCGGGCTCTCGGCTTTCTGGTTCTCGCTACTTGCGCACACACTCTTCCCTGGGGATACATCCGCTTTCCTATTAGTCCTCGCTCTCGGAACAACTATCCCGATGTTCATAGGTCTGTTCATCGTTAAGCCTGTTCCTCTACCTCCCTCGAGGAACGGGCGGTACGAAACTACGATTGAGGGCTACGAGCCCGTTCCGAGCGGAGATGCTGTCGTCTTCATTAGGGAATCACAGGTAGCGTTAGATCCAGAGGTAGATGCCGAGGTGGACGTAGATTCTACACCGTTCCTATCACACGAGCAGGAAGATAACTCATATCCCGTTCCGCCCTCCGCTATCAGGTCGAACTCTCTAGTGAGTTTGCACTGTGAAAAAAGTGTCAGTGACCAAGACGGGTTGCTGGACATCCACGGAAAGCGACTGTGGCTCACTCCAGACTTCTACCTTATCTGCCTGATAGTGGGAATATGTGGGTAGTTATCGCTACGACCCTCTGAAATCGACGCTTACTCTGCTTTCCGTAGGTAGTGGCACTGGTCTCATGTGTCAGTGCATTTTACTTTGTTAAAGCTATTCCAATTCATTCTGCCTCGATAGATATAAACAACGTCGGTTCAATCGCGCAAGCGCTTTACGCCCACACTCATGCAGTCTATGATGATGTTGAGGCCTCCAAGTGGCAAGCCGCTCAGGTATCTATTCTGAGCTTGGGCAACTTCGCAGGACGTGTTCTAATTGGTAAAGTCTTTGCCTCTCTCACATCTAACCCTAGCCAACCGTATCCCAGGCTTAGTTTCTGACTTTACACACACCCGTCTTCGCCTTCCACGCGCCTACTATCTCTGCATCGTCTCATCTCTCTTCATCATCTCCCAAGTTACCGCGATCACTGTCTCCTCCGTCGAGACATTGTGGATAGCAACCCTTTTATTAGGGCTTGCTTACGGATCTTTGTTCGGGAGCTGCCCCACACTCATCATTGAGTGGTTTGGGTTGGGTAGGTCCACTTTTCTGTATGTGATAACCTATTCGCATCAACTCATGTCCCCTACACCAGCTCACTTCTCTGAGAACTTGGGCTATGTCTCCTTTTCGCCCCTTGTCGGGGGTAACATTTTCTCCCTCATGTTTGGGCACAATCTGGATGCCCACACGCCGGCACAGGACTCGCGTTCCTCACTGGCGACGCGTGTCCTGTCATTAACCAGCTTGGTGTCACGCGGGCTACCCACTGAACATCAGTGCTTTGATGGGAAGGCGTGTTACTTGGGGAGTTTACAAGTGACGCTTGTTGCATGCATTGCGTCCCTCGGGTTGAGCTGGTGGGCTGGGATTAGAGACGGGCAGAAGATTAAGGATAGAAATGCCCGCTTTATAGAGTTGAACGCGATATAGACGAATTCAGATCTGCCACTCAACAGAGCTCAGGGGAAACCAACTGGGGCATACATGGAACCTAGCTTTCGCCCGCGATACCAGCCGACGAGAATTTTGCCACCGGAAAACCCTACCTCTAGCGAAATCATTACCTTGTAGTTACTCGTTCTCAAAATTTAGTCCGTATTTAGCTTGTCACTAGCATATAGAACGACCTCCTGGCGAGTCTGCAAAGTATGTAAGTCCTGAAACATAACTATCGATCATCCCGCATAAATACGGCACAGAATGAAATTTTGTGCACTTTTAACGTCATGCATCACGATTGCATACATCCAATACACCGTGCGTAGAAAAAGAGCACTACCTAACCAAGAATTTCATAGGACGTAGAGACGAACCTAGACGCCGATCTGCGCCGATGATCAGCCACGAAGGAAGAAAAAAAGAGCCGCAGAATGTCATTCGGAGGGGACTCGCGTCGATCCGTCGCTGCCATATTGAGCGATGCCGGAAACCGGACCGGCGTGTCGATCTTTTGCGGGACCGCTTTAGAGGTTGTCTGAAGACAATC